>MU224552.1:2849884-2884329 GCA_018584345.1 Thuja plicata
TATATATACACACACACACACACACACACACAGTTGGATTACCTTTATGAATAATCTAGTTGTTACTTTGGTGCAACATTATCCTTTTGTTTTATGCTAAGGTAGGCTATCTTTATAGGTTGGTGCATGTTTGAACCTAGGGAATTAATTTTATTAAATTTTTATTATTTTCGAAATAAAGTAAATCAATTAAGTATAGTTTGTATTTTTTTTATTCTTGTTAGTTAAAAAATAGTATGTTTTGTGGACGAACACTTGCATATGTGGATATGACTTCCAAATTTTTTTATATCAAATTTGGTAATGTATATGTGATTCTTTTATTGATATGATGCATTTTTAGGGTTATGGTATTTGGGTTATACCTTATGAAAATTACCAAAGGTTGGGGTTGGTCATGATGTCTTAATTTCACCCTTTTGCTGGAATGTTAATTTTTTCATGATTTAATATAATTAGTGTGTTATGTTTCATTCCATTAGGTCAGTTTGAGACCTAACTGTGTAATTGAGGTCACAAGAGGGTTGACTTTGTTTTGGATATTTTATGGTTTTTGTTTTTTGTATAATTGATGATGATTTTTTTATGATAGTGATAATTGGATCCAAAGGGGGAAATTGCATGATTTATGTGATATCTATTTATGGTTTATGATTTGGAATTTAGAGAGGTTCCATGAGATTCTCATTATGAGGCTATATGATTTGGCTTTGATGACCCCTCAGTTATGATATATATATATGTGTGTGTGTGTGTGTGTGTGTGTGTGTGTGTGTGTGTGTGTGTGTGTGTGTGTGTGTGTGTGTGTGTGTGTGTGTGTGTGTGTGTGTGTGTGTGTGTGTGTGTGTGTATATATATATACACATACACACACACACACATGGATCCTATTGATGATTTTGAGTTATGATCCAAACTCTTCTTTTGTGACGTCTTTATTTATGAGGATTTTATGAGGATCTTTTATGGTTATTCAATTTGTGATCCTTTCTTTTGAGTTTTAGTTTGGATCATAGGAGTGGTTTTCTAGGAGCATATCCTGGAGGGTGGCTCGCAATGGGGGTCCGGGCCCAAAGTGGTCAGTCCAAGATAACCCATTGTAGAGTTTTAATCAAGTGGTAACTAAATAAATGAATTGGGTTGGGAATACACATTAAATAAAATATAATTGCCTCACCCATGTCCTAGAGTGAATGTATGTAGATAAGGATGGGTTGGGAAAGGCTTGGACGTCTGTGGGATGTTGATCTAGAAGACCGACACCTTGTCTACATGAGAGGTGGTCATTTCCACATGAGCTCCACCTGGGAATTGGGTCCATAGAGACTGTCAAGGTGACCCAAGAGTCAGAGCTACGTGATGATGGCCCTTCAGTATGTGTCTTAGGATTCCCTCGTGTTTGTTTTAGAGTCACCTCTGGTATAGATAGGATGTTCCATTATGATTATTATATGTTATCTTGTTGTATACCTATGTGATTCCTTCATTACTCCTTGGATTGGATGTTTCTGTATAGCTACCTTTCTTGTATTTGTAAGTGTGATGTGTAGCCTTGTGTTATCTCCTAGCTTGGGGGAGTGGGCCTCAGGGTCCCACGTGGTTGGGTGGCAAATATTTTACCCATCGAGTATTTTTTTTTCAAGTGTGATTGAGAGTTGGGATGGTCTTGTAACTTCTCTACAGTTTCTCATTCATGTAGCCAGATGGTTTTTATGATTCGGTATATCTTATTATACAGCTTCATGTCGATGTATCATGACTATGTTATCATATTGATGTATTCATGTTGTATATTAATCTCCTTGAGGAGACAAATGTAAAATGTATATGTAAACATGGTATAGTGATTACTTGTAATTTGTAAAAGAAGACATGTATCTATGATTATTTGTGATGTAAAGGAAGAAGTCGATAAGGATGTTTATCTTCGATTTTGATCATATGATCTTTATGTTATATGATTGTAATATTGAATTCATTCATTCATGATGTAAGCTTGTTCATAGGTTTGATGATGGTCTGAATGCATTGTTAAGTATTTTATGTGTTTCTAGTGGCAATGTTGGGGAACCTAAGAGGACATAGTTATGTGGGTAATGTTTAGCATCTCTGATTGTATCTAATGTAATGTGTCTGATTGTATCTAATGTAATATATTGTATGTCAAATTCAGATCTAATAATTGGCACATCATTTATTTTTAGATTAGTAGAGCCACAAGGCCCATGGATGACCTTTCTTCATCGTCATAACATTTAATAGTGATTTTTCTCTTAGGATCAACAATATTTTCACAATATCCCAAGGCTTTGACCAATTTTAGAGTACATACATTCAAGCCAGCCCCTCCATCTATAAGGACTCTTTTAACTCTATGATTTTTTATAAGAACCTCAATATGTAATGACATATTTTGGGGGTAATTCAATGACATGTCATCTTGCTCAGAGAAGGATAAACTATGTGGTGCAATGAGATGAGATACCATGGTTTTAAATTGGTCTACATCCAATTTATTTGGAACTGTCATATCAAACAAGGCATTTTCCTAGATTACCTTGTGAGATGGTGATATTTTCAACAATTCTAGTGTCGATATTTGTGTTGGTATTTTTAAAAGTTGATCAACCAGATTATATTGTTTTAATTAAGATGGTAGATCATTCATGATTGTCTTGTTAGATGCTCCTTTTATGGTTACTTTGGTTTCTTTCCCCCTAGTGATTACATTGGTTACTTTGGTTTCTTTCCCCCTAGTGATTAAATGAATTGTAGAGTTTTAATCAAGTGGTAAGCATACACCGAAAGACAAGATAAGAGCAAACCAAAGATCAGATATTAAGAGATCATCGAAGATGACTAAGTGTAAAGAGAACCGACAACACAACTTAGTGTGCAAACCAAAAATGAAATGACAGAAAGATAAAGAGGAACCCTATATGCAAGATAATGTGCAGACTGACAAGATAGTTATAGTGAAACCGACAGAAAAAGTTGAAGGATAGTCAAGCATGACCGACAGACAGAACCGAAAGTCAGTTGCAGCCCGCAAAAAGTGGATCTGACTTCCACGTTAGATAAAGTAAGTGTACTCTATTTATAGGATATTTAATTGTTTTAAATCCATTTATTTAGGGAAAAGATACATGAAAGTAAGTTCTTTAATTAGTCTAACTAATTTAAAACACATAGACTAGGAGATCTAGGTATAAGTTGTAAACCTGATCTTAGAGTTAACATTGTTTTTATCAAAACTTGATGAAGTCAATCCATCTATAAATAGATGATGCAATCATTCATTATTATCAATGTGAAGAGAGAGGAGAACATGAATGAATTAGATGAGCACATCTATGGATCAGATTGAGAGTTTCAAGAATAGGGACAGCTAAAGGTGAATTTGGTTAGCAAGAACAAAGAACAGAGCATACCAAGAATCAGAGGTATTATTCAATCACAATTAGGTGATAATATTTTTATGTAAACTAAATTGGATCTATATCAGCAATAAGAGATTGCATTTACCATGTCAATTTATAATTTTCTATCATTCTAACAAGTGGAGAAAAGTGTAAAAATATTTTCAAGGAAGGTGGATTTAATGGTCCAACGACAAATCTCTTAACCGAGTGCACACTCAACAGTGTTGCTAAAGCTCTTAACAAAGTAGACTTTAACAGGTCTCCATCGATACTCTTAACAGCGTAGATCATCAAAAGTGACAAAATTGTAAGCCTTAACCTACCCCTTCCAATCTGCAAATAGTGAAGATTTTGTGGGTGCCATCCCCACCGCAGTTTTTACTTCCTCACAGGAGTTTTCTGCGATATCATATCTTGTGTTATGTGTCAATTTATTTTCATGAATGTTTCTATGAATGTTTGCATGTATTTTGATGTTATGAATTGATATAACTCACATCAAGATAGTATAAATCAGATTGAATGGATATACAATTGATTACAAAGGATTTGACAAAGGGATACAAAAGTTTTAGAGGTACCGATTCACCCCTCCCCTCTCAGTACATACTTCCCATTAATCCCAACAATTGGTATCAAAGCTAAGTCTCTTCTTGGAAAGCTTAAAGGATTAAGAGAAAAGATCATACAATGGAGAAGTACATACTTGATAAAAATATTGAGAACAAAAAGCTTGAAATTCTGATGTTCTATGAATAGTATAAAGAAGCTAGAATCAACGTGAGACAGCTACTAGATGAAAGAAAGAATATGGAATCTCATTGTAATGAGATAGATTATCATGAGGAAGATATACTAGATTTATTTGAGTCTTTAGGATCAACTACAAGCAAAGCATTAGATACATCAAAAGAAAGCATCACAAGCATAACTGAAATCAATCTACATCTGGTTGGACAAGTTAAATCTCTGCAAATTAGTCGAGAGACACAGATGGTAAGGATGATTGATGTCATGAACAATGCTAGACAAGATGAGAAAGAAAGAACACTAGTTATTGATGATAGAATAAATATCACAGAAAAGCTACAAGAAAAAGAGTCAAAAATACAAAGACTTACAGAGCATCACCATGAGACAACAAATCAAATTATCCTTATGAGTCAAGAGGCAAACAGACTAAACGTTGAACTCATTGAAAGAATATAATTTGTTGGTGAACTGAGGGATGAGAATGAAAAGTTGAAACATGGAATAAGAATTCAGCAATAGCATAATGAAATTATCAAAAAGGCTGAAGAAAGCAATAAAAGAATGGATGATTTTTTTGAAGGACAACAAAGAGTCAACAACAATACCAGTCTAGGTTTTACCGAGAATGGAGAATCATCAAAACAAGTTGATCCAAAGAATGTATACATAAATTCAAGACCAAGAAATCTTACATGCAATCACTGTGGAAAGCAAGGTCATACATCAAATGTATGAAGAGACAAAATGAAAGGTATTCCTAAATCTACATCTTCATTCATAGGATTCTTTTATAAATGTAACAAGAAAGGACATAAAGCATATGAATGTAAGTCTGAGATGAAACAACCAAAGAAGGAAACCTACATGGAAAAATACTTTCCTACATGCAAAATGAATGGTCACACAACTCTTGAATGCTGGAAAAAGAAAAGGCAAGCATGGAAGCCTAAAGGTTAAGAAACTCCCTATCAACCGAAGAGAGACGGTAATCAATATGTATGGGACTACAATACCTGGAAAAATTATATAGCATGTGGAAGATATGGTCACATTGTTGAAAATTGTATGAGACATTGGACTAGAACGTCTAGAGGTTGGACTAACCCCAGAATGGAATGCTTACCCTGTCATAAAGTTGGTCATCTAAAGAAATACTGCAAAGACTGAATGACAGAGACAAGCACATATCCCAATGGAAACACCATTGAAGATATCCGGAGGGCTAGAGACAAAACATGGAGAAAATACTCAAGCAATGATGAAGCTGGACCAAACAATGCAAATGGTGACACCCCATCCAATGAATCTGGTGACATCACCACCCCCACCTAAGCAGAACAAGTATGGAACTGCATTACCCCAAGCAATTATTTTACATCAGTTCCATAGTATGTTGTTATAATGCCAAATTAGCATAATAAATATGCATCATGGTATTACTTGTTAAAATATGTGATAACTATGCTTTCGGGCATATATACCAAAACCTGTCGGTATACACCCAAAACTGAGACTGCCTAAACTTACCGAGAAGCATCGATTAAAAGCAAAGTTGCTAAGTATAAACTGAGCCTCGACGGTAAACAAGCAAATGAACAAGTTGTGAGTGATACCAAAACCTATCAGTAAAGTAAGTAAACAGCGACTGCTCTGAAATGTTATAAGTGTCACTGAAGGAAAGTGAAGTCTTCACCGACAAACTCAGTATTCATATACCAAGAAGTTGGTAAGAATTTGTGGCACTCATTTTAGGGAAACTCCTATAAATAGGGCAATGGAACAACTCATTTGTCATGACACCCAGAGCAGAGGGACCAAGGCAATTTTTGAGCAAAGACCAACTAAGTCACAGAGTGACCACGACTCGACCACCAGCATTCCAAAGTAGTTCAGGAATCGTTGCAAGCACAAACAGTAAGTTCTACGAGACCGACAACTCCATTTTCACGCATTTCACAGGAAGCCCTAAATTTTTGAAAATGGCCTCGACATCAAGAACCGTGAAATCCAAGAACGCAAAGAAAGATGAGTTAAAACTTATTAAGAATCTGACGTGTGAGGAACCTAACTACAAGATCTATCCTGAGGTTTCCTCACAACCCGATGATGCTGGAGTATTTTCACGTATACCAGCTAGGGTTTTACTCATGGAAGATGTTCGATCTTTCATACACAGCAAGATTGCAGAGATAGGAACTTCAAAGGTTGAAGAAGCTTATAAGAAGCTAGGAAACGACAATGGAACACTGAAAGATGAACACAAGCACATTGAAGTAAAAGGGCTCACCAATGCCCTAATGTTTGTGAAGGTTTTCAAAACCTAATGGATTTGGTTAGTGCTAAGTCAAATGCATAACAACAAGTATGGCTTGATGAACCAAAGGTAATAACTTGAGATGTCATTCATGCAGTCACCGGTTACCCCATAACCAAGAAATCAAAGGCACTCAAGCATCCACCAAAGGCCGAGACCAAGAAGATGACTGGAGCCAAATTGGATGGCAGAGGGCTGAAAGTTACTACAATAATTGATGATGAAATCAAGTTTGGTGCATGCATTATAGGATATAAATTATTCCAAGCAAGCATATTGAACAGCATAGCATCAGATGCAGTGGAAACGGCATTCAAAATTGTGAAGAAGGGAACACAATTGGACTTATCTGAACTACTCTTGAATCAGTTAAAAGACAATCTAAAGACTATCAAGAATGCAAAGTCAAACACATGTAAGTTTGGCTCACTAATAATGTGTATCTTATTTTATTTTTAAGAAACATTCCCATTGGTAGGAGATATTAAATGGGATAGCACCAAACCGGTCACCATGAAAATCAGTGATCACATAGCTACACTGTGAGATAACTTTGAGACATTCATGGATGAATACTTCAATGTATTCAAAGACCGAATGCAAAAGAGGGTAAGAATCCCCGAGAAACTCATTGAAAATATAAGGATGAGATATGCTTCATGGTTGATACTGAAAATACATACATTAAGCCTATTGTACCAAGGACAATATGGTTGCAAATATTAGAGTATGAGATCAACATTGATCTTGCAACTAAGGCGATTGATGCATTGATCAATGAGCCATTGGACAAGAAACAACTGAAATTTGGAACACATGAAGAGGCCAAGACAAGAATAAAATCTGGCCTAGTTGTTAAGAAATTTGTTAGAAAGAAGGACAAAATGGTGAAGAATCTGAAGAAGATACTGTCAACAACCGATAAAGAAGCTAAACAGGATGAAGAAGTTGAAAACGAGGAAGAAACCGAAGAACAATTATATGTCAGTAAAGATGAAGGAAAGGATGACTCCGAGGAAATAGAATAAAATTCACCACCTCCTCCACCAACTAAAAGGCCAAGGACAATAGCTGCTTCTAGGAAAAGAAGCCAAACATCAAAGGATTCTAATCCTTCACCTCTAAAGAAAGGAAAGGTCAGGACTTACTAGAGGAAAGCTCTCGCACTGAAGAGAGGGAAAAACAAGAGGAAGGAAATTCATAAGAACCCAAGAGGATATAGAAGACACTAAGCAGGATGAAGCTGTAGAGGCAGAAAGTGTCAAGGTAACACCTCCCAAATCTATTGATGACATATGAAAATCTATTGCAAACTCTGGATCTATATCAGATTCAAAGATCAAAAGATAGTTGAAGTTAGACCCAGAAGATCAAAATAAAGTAGAGGGCACCATCATAGCCAAAATGTACAAATTTAAATATGTACTGATTCAGTTTGAAGGCAGTTATGTACCAAGCAAACTCTTGGATAGACTATACTCCCGTTGGACATTTTCATTGAAGAATGAGAAGGAAATAAGAGAGTACTTGTTTCTCTAATGCCACCTGAATCAAAGAAGATAGAAATAGATGAAATGATGGAGAAGTATAAAAAGGATTTCTCGCTAAAGCTGAGAACATACAAATTTCTTTAAGGAAAGCATATAGAGATTAAGCAGGACAACCACAAGAAATGGTGCAAGATAATTAATAGACCTACTAAGGAGGAAAGCCCCAACAAAGACATTCAACAACATGATATTGACAAAGAAACTCAAGATGACACATCTACTGAGTTAGACAAAGAAGATGATGATACAACTGGCAACAAGACTGCATATGTTGCAGATGAATCATGGCCAGATACAACTAATGACAACATTGTGGATACTAATGTCATAGACATTACCAATGACCCAACAGAGGAAGTGAATAAGGATGAAGATGTCACTATTACAAAGGATAAAACCAATGAGCAGGACACAACAGTTGATACTGCACAAGTGAATATTCCAGGAAATATGCCAATCTTGATACAAGCTATCAATATCCTGCAAGAATCAAGCAAGTCACCAAAAAAGAACACTCCCAAGGATGCAGGGGAAGAATAAAACAAAGACAACACTAATGGTTAGCAAGACATTAGAGATACTCAAGATGTAACCGACACTCATAAGGTTACATGAGGCTATAAAGAAAAGGATACAGATACACAAGACAAGAATGCAGAAACAAATACTGATGAAGTAAAGGACACCAATGAGGGAGACAAACCTAAAGATGGAACTCCTGAGGAAACTAACAAGCATGCTACCGACGATGTTAAGGTGAATGTGGAGACATCTGCAGACACCCGACAAGATGAAACTGATGCCAAGTAGTAGAAAGAAGCACAATAGTTCACTTCATCAAGCACAACAGAGAAAGTCAAGAAATTGGCAATGGTTTTACATTCTAGTGATTCTCAAAAGAAGAAGAAGAAATCAAAGAAGAACAAGATAGAGGTCACATTGGATGAACTTATAGAAATACCAAAGTGTGACCCATCTACACTTTAATTTGAAGCATTACAAGAATATGGAGAAATATGCCAAAGGAAGGTATTGCAAGAGAAGCTGAAGAAACGGCACAAGGACTCCATGGTACTGGAGACAACATGGGACATACTACATCAAATTGTGCCCGAAGTTGACATTGATCAAAACAAGCCGATACTAGATCAATTATCTACTCTAATTGACGCAATCACAACTCTGAATATTGATGCTGAGAAAGCAATAAAGGAGAGAGTCGAGATGAAGTACCAACAAAAGCTCATTGAAAACATCAGCCAAGAAGTGGCAGTAAATAATGTAAAGCTATCAGAATTCATCACTGAATTAGATCCAATCATGTATGAAGCTATAGCCTTGATTCAAACATTGAGCACAATAGAAAAGTTCACTAAAGAGAATAGTGAAAACATTGCAAAGATGGATACTGATCTAGCAAATAGTGCACAAAGCTTAACCACCAATGGAGACAATGCAGTCAAGCTGCATTATGAGAAAATCATAGAGATTAAATGGTTAAGGAAGGAACTATGGGAGGAAGAAACACACTTTAGGGAAGAAGTAACCGAGCTCCAAGCTCAACTTCTGCCAAACCTTACATAGCTCCAACAGCATATCAGTTCAGCAAGGCAACTGATAACAACTCCTGAGATGTCTGTAGCAAACAGCATCTACGACATGCACTCAAAGATCACACTCGAGCACATGGCTCTAGAGAACCTCAAAGAACAATGGGAGAAAATGATGGAAGACATGAATTCTTCACACTCCCACATTTTTTATAAGCTCTAAAGATAAAGACCTTTTCCCTTAATATCAAAAAGGGGGAAAATGATATGAGTACAAAATTTTCTTTAAAAAAAAAAAGAGAGAAAATGATATGTATTCATTCATTCATTCAGATAGGAAAATGGTAGATATTTATACGTATATTCATATGGGAAAATGATATGTATAAGGAAAGACATCATATGTACAGATCTACCGGCATATACATAGGGGGGGTCATTTAAATGAGTAAAGATTATATATGTTGTATATACTTAACATTTTGTTAGTATTTTACACATATCAGTTTTTTATACTAATATCAAAGGGGGAGATTGATGACATTAATTTTCCATTAGTATGCAAACAGCAATTTCGGTAAGCATACACCGAAAGACGGGACAAAAGCAAACCGAAGATCAGATATTAAGAGATCATCGAAGATGACTAAGTGTAAAGAGAACCGACGACACAAATTAGTATGCAAACCAAAAATGCAATGACAGAAAGATAAAGAGGAACCCGATATGCAAGATACAGTGCAGACTAAAAATACAGTTATAGTGCAATCGACTGAACAAAACCAAAGGACATTCAAGCATGACCGACAGACAGAATCGAAAGTCAGTTGCAGCCCGCAAAAAGTGGATCTAACTTCCACGTCGGATAAAGCAAGTGTATTCTATTTAAAGGATATTTAATTGTTTTAAATCCATTTCTTTAGGGATAAGATACATTAATGTAAGTGATTTAATCATTCTAACTGATTTAAAACACATAGACTAGGAGATCTAGGTATAAGTTGTAAACCTGATCTTAGAGTTAACATTGTTTTGATCGAAACTTGATGAAGTCGATCCATCTATAAATAGATGATGCAATCATTCATTATTATCAATGTGAAGAGAGAGGAGAACATGAATGAATTAGATGAGAACATCTATGGATCAGATTGAGAGTTTCAAGAATAGGGACAGCTAAAGGTGAACTTGGTTAGCAAGAACCAAGAACAGAGCACACCAAGAATCAGAGGTATTATTCAATCACAATTAGGTGATAATGTTTTTATGTAAACTAAATTGGATCTGTATCAGCAATAGGAGATTGTATTTACCAGGTCAATTTGTAATTTTCTATCATTCTAACAAGTGGAGAAAAGTGTAAAATCCTTTCAAGGAAGGTTGATTTAACACTCCAACAACAAATCTCTTAACCAAGTGCACACTCAACAATGTTGCTAAAGCTCTTAACATAGTAGACTTTAACAGGTCTCCACTGATACTCTTAACAGGGTAGATCATCAGAATTGATCAAATTGTAAGCCTTAATCAGCCCCTTCCAATCTGTAGATAGTGAAGATTTTGTGGGTGCCATCCCCACCGCGGGTTTTACTTCCTCACAGGAGTTTTCTGCGATATCATATCTTGTGTTATGTGTCAATTTACTTTCATGAATGTTTCTATGAATGTTCACATGTATGTTAATGTTATGAATTGATATAACTCACATCAAGATAGTATAAATCAGATTGAATGGATATACAATTGATTACAAAGGTTAATTGACAAAGGGATACAAAAGTTTTAGAGGTATTGATTCACCCCTCCCCTCTCAATACATACTTCCCGTTAATCCCAAAAATTAATGGAATTGTCAAACCCTAAAAATGAGTTAATGGTGTTATCTTAGGTATGGGAAAAGTTAACCTTATCTCCCCCCTTCTTATTGGTTTTAGCTGCATTTGAGGATTCTCCCTTTTCATGATTTAGGAAAGGAGTTTTAAATGTTGTGTGATCTTCATTATTTTTGGGTCCATCTATCTCAATAATGTCATTATCAATTATGTCATGTACAACTTGTTCCAATGTCATGCAATCATTTAACTTATGACCTTTGTTTCGATAATACTCACAACGGTGGGAATCATTCCACCATGAAGGAATTACTTGGGATTTGTAACCTCTTGACTCAGGTAAGGTGATGATCTTGTTTACAATAAGTTTTATTAAATTTGTCTCAAGGGGTTATCCTAATGGTGTGAACTTCCTTTTGGGTGAGGTGAATTGTGAAGTTCTTGGTATGTCATTGTTTTGGTTGTTTTTGTGAGTGAATGGTGTATTGTTTGGTTGACTGACATTATTTTCTTAATTATTGTAATTTCTAGAAAGATATAATGGTTGTAGTTTGATGTTATTAGCTTCTACCACTCTATCATTTACTAGGTGTTTGTTGTTATTCTTTAACCAAAATTTGGGTTTTTTGTTATTGTTCTTGTTATTGGTTGAGGTGTTTTTATTGTAGTTGTTGTTGTTAGTTGAAAATTATTTGTTGTCCTTGTACAAATTTAGCTCACCCTTCTTTATTGGAGCATCTTCTCTTTTAACACCATTTTCAATCATCTTATCAAATGATGGAGAACATTGCATTTGGAGACCAAAGTTCATCTCACTATTTAAGTTATTGATAAAAATGTCCATTGTCTCTTTCTCTAGTACACTTCTAGGATATTTACCATAGATCCTCCTCCATCTTTTTAGAAATGTTAAAAATGCCTCTTCATTGTGTTGTTTGGTGTTGCATAGATCTAACATAGTAACCTCAATTTCTATGTTATATGAATATTGTGTGACGAACTTGGTTACTAATTCCTCAAATGTCTTGATTCTGGGTGGTAATTTGGAAAACCATTCCACTGCTTTTCAACCTACTCCTTGGGAATAATCTCATTACGTATGTTTTATCATGAAGGAATTCCATACTTAGAGTGAAAAACTCTCTAATGTGATTTTGGGAATCTGTTGTACCCATGCATTTATCATACTTAGGGAATTCTACATTTAGTGGAAAATGTGCCATATGCAAAGTCGTATCAAATGGAAAAGGAAAAATTCCCTCTAAGGTATACATCTTTGTGGAGGTTCCTCTTTTCAGATCATTAAGTTGTTTTTGAAGGGATTGAATGTGTTTTTTTTAAAGATCCTATAGGATTTACTTCATCTTCATTCTATTTTAGTTTTGAAACATCATAGTCATGCGACAACTTAACTCCTAGTTGTGATAAGGTCATGAAGTATCTTTCTTTATCCATTTCAAGTACCCTTTCCATAAGTTTGTAAAATAGAGGTTTTTGTTGAGCTTCTTTTACCTTTTCTTATTCTATTTCCTCATCTTCAACATCATTATTATCATTTTTGTTGTTGGTCTTAGCCCATTCATTCTCTAATTGCTCCATATTTGGTTGATTTCTTTGTGTTTGATCTATGTGTTGGAGTTGATCAACTTGTTGGCTTTGATTTTTGTGTGGAAGATTTATCTCTTGAAGCGATATTTCTTCTAATGTTACTTTACCATTAGATGTTTTGAAATGATAAGATCTTGTCCTTGTAGGCATGAAACTAACTTTTGGGGTCACTTCTTGAGCTAAGGTCTTCTCGATGGTATTGGTTTTAAAATATTGGTTGAGTTTACCAAAACAAGTGATATGGTTAAGTTCCAATGATTATTTGACCAAAATGAAGGGTGTCCTAAGATGAAGTCTAATAGAGAAAGATCTATCTCTATGATGAAGACTTAAGATGGATCTTGATTCCTTTAGTTCTAAGAAAAGGACATGTAATCCTTGATGATGAACTTTTTGAAATTGAAGATCGAGATGATTTGATGACACTTCTAAATTGATGTGGTTTAAATGGAACAATGGAGATTATTGACTTGTTTGAAGGTATGACAATGATATATTTTTAAACGTGTTTTATTTGAGAAGAGCTCTACTTCAAAAGGATACCACGGATATGGAAAATACTATCTATGAGGAGATAATTGTTTAAGTTGACAACCTGATGGAAGTATATATTGACAATGATTAGAATAATTCTATGGAAGATAGGGAGGAGTCTAATAATATGAATGAAGAAAACCAAGGTACTCTGGAGAAAAGGGCTAAGATAGTTCTTGAAGAACCTGAGGAAAGTGAAATTGAAAAGGAAAATACTGGAATTGTAGAAGGGAATATTGCTACTGAGAAATTGGAAGAGTCGAAAAAGGCCCAAAATGACAAAAACTTTTTCGACCTCAACAAGGAAGCCCAGAATGAGTATATTGACTGTGAAAATAATTCAACTCCTTCTGAGAGCCCTACGGACAATGTTGATGAGAAGGAAAATAAACATCAGAAGCAGAGAATCTTGGAAGAAGATCTTTGGGATCAGAACTTTAAGGTCAAAAGAGAAGTCAACATCTCCTTTCTTCAAGCAGACATAAATAAATTAATGTATGGTTACAATATTGAAAAATAGGTTCAGGATGACATTCAGGAGCTACAGGCTAAGTGCAAAGACCTTGAAGAAAGAAACACCTTGCTGGAGAAGAGCATAGACAAAATGAGGAATGATGTTGAAATGTATCACCAAGGTAATGATGTTTTGAAAAGGTAACTGGTAACACTACTATGCTGGATGATAAGATAAGTACAATGATTGATAACATGATTAATCTGATAATTGAGAAAACCAAAAACAACAACATTTTGAGGAAGATCACTACTCTCATCAAATCAGGCATGAAAGCTTCTGTTGATAACTTGAAAGGTTTGCACACCCTGTTGGAAGGGAACAGTAATGACAAAGCTAATTTGGAGGAAGAGGGGAAACAGGATCTCCAGATTTCAAGCCCAGGTTCCAGAACTAGATCTAGTACTAGAAAGAAGATAGCAGCCCAATTCAAAGATATTACTAATCTTCAAGATTCTATCCAGAATATAGAAAATCATATGGTGTAAATCTAGAATATGGAAAAATAGATGGTAGAATCTGAGAAGTGTTTTAAGGTGTTGGACTGATTCGTGTGCTGGAAGTTTCTTTTTTGGTATCATCTTTTGTTGTTTTGGGTGTACCTTTTATTGTATATCTAGGGTTTTAGCCCTTTTTGGTTTTTTATCTCTATCTAAGATAGATATTTTTCATTTAGGGTTTCTCATGTTTATCTTTTCTTAGATTTTTTAGAGGGTTTTGGGGCCCCTTCAAAACCTGCAGTTACCGTAATCAAAAACTCTACTTCAAAAAAAGGTATCCAAAAGGTATTTTCAATTTGTGTTTTTGGTTTTAAATGATTGAATTATTTTGAATGATAGGATCATTAAAACATAACAAACACGCTCAAGAACTTTTTTTGCCCAAAAAATCTATAATATTAAGTGTATGTTCTCGAACTATTTCCACAAGTCTTGTACAAAGAGAACAGTTCAAACAAGCTACCTAAGGACAATTTTTTTTTCAATGGATAATAAGGTAGGCTTTCTACTTAACCAAGTTGTAGATAGTATTCCTTTAGAAAAAAATTTAGTTTACCTCCCATTACAGGAGCCTCCCACCATCATAAAAATAATGTTTTGTGTAATTCTGGAGAACTACTAAAGGAGGGTTGTTCTCAAAAAGATTCCCTTCATTTGACCCATTAAGGATGAATGAATTTTAGTATACTAGGTCGAATTACCATGGATTTATGGTTTTATCCCACTTTGGGTTTTTCCCTCTCACCGGCCTCATAAGGCAAATCTCGGGAGGCAGGCCCGTTGTGGATAAAAATGCACTAAATGAAATTGAAACAAGGTTAAGATAGGTCTGGTATTTTGATCAACTAAAATAGGTTAGAGCATATCCCAACTATCTTTTTCCCCCAAACACAGAGAAAATGATTCATTTTTCAACCTTATCTAACTAGGGGGATCTTCATAGATTTGGCATTTTGATGACCAAGATAGGTGAGAGAATAGGCCTACTATCCCAATCCACAATCACAAAAGGTCTTATTATGATTATTCTATACTTTAAAATTAAATTTCTGCAAGATTTAATTTCAAATGAAATAAAGGTAATACCAAAGATTTAAGAGTTTAGCATCCTCAGTAGCTTCCAAAAACGTTTTTCTCAACACATAGAATGCAAAGTTATGGAAATCAAAAATATTTGTAAATAAGCCAAATTCACAAAGGTTAAGTGCTCAAATTGATTTCTACTCGATATTTAGCTTGATATATGTTAAAAATTTGAGCATATCTATCAAAATCTTTGCCTTCTTCACTAATCTTAACTAGTTTGTTAGCCCAATATACCTTCTTTGCATATGTGTTTTCCCTCTTGATAGCCTTTTGAGTATAATAACCAGGAGGTTTATAAATAATCTTCCTCGGTTTTTGAATCTTTGCCTTCTACAATTCATCATAAAACATTAACCAAATCTCTATTTTTTTTTTAAATATCATATTCAAAAGCGCCATGACAGAGATCAAAAGCGACACAATTTGAATCAGAAGCCATTTTCTTTGCTTTAAAAGCAATGTAATTTTTCTTAAAGAGACGTAATTTTCTCCAAAAGTGACACACTTTAAATCTGTCAAAACCTGCAACAAAAAATTGAAAATGACAGAGAACAAATTTCATGCAATATTGCAGAACTTTAAAAGTGATGTATGATCTTTTAAATGTGAAGAAAATGAACTCAAACGCAATGTGAGTGAGATCATATGCGATGTTCTTCGTCTTAAAAGCGATATTATTCTGCTCAAAAGAGACTTTCTTTGTTTCAGAAGTGAGGTACTTAGTGCAAAATTGATATTCTTCAGCTTAAAAGCGATGATATTATGCTCAAAACCAACTTTATTTGTTGTAATAGTGATGAACTTTATGTCAAAAGTTATTTTTTGCATTTTTCTTGTAACCTGCAAGTACAAATCTGCAAACAAAAGCTCAAAAACTTGTTAGGATTAGTGAGGCATGGGCCCCACGGTGGGCATAATTTGTGTGTGTAATTTAAATACTACAAACCTATATAGAACATTAATATGAGCTTTCAAATCAACATGATATAATACTAGCTAAAATAAAAAAATGAAAGACATCATGAGTGTTCTATTGCTCTCTAATTCTAAGGGCTTGATTAATGCTCTCAGTTGCAAATTGATTCTCAAGTGACAACCTAGAATATGAGATTATGAGATGAATTAACCTATGATGAATACAAATTCTATGCAAGATGTTCAAGAACATTAAGGTGCAATTATGATTTTCCATAATAACAATGCTTGAAATGATGAATTGATATACAAACCAACATTATGTATATGCTTTGAAGGAAGTGGACATCCAAACCAGTGTTGTCTTTTCTAAAATGATAATGGATGCACAAACTAGCATTATGCAATTACTCTAAATGATGGTGGATCCTTTTACTCTAATTATGTGTCCTATTTATAGGATTTTTAAAGGTGTAGGGGGTGAGTATGATTAACCATGATCAAGGTATGAGTTGAGGTTGAGTTTGATTATGTGTCCCCTTTGAATGGACAAGATTCCCTTTTAAGATTAAATGGTTTTGTCATGTAATGGTAGGTGAGATTTTTTAGGAGGAAATGAATTAATTAAATTAGCCATGTATGATATTTGAATGTGTTGGATTTAATTAATTAATGAACTATATAATCACATGGTTAATTCAATTACACAATTAATCAATTTTGATTTAATTAATCCCAATGGCAAGAATTTAATTAATTTTTCTCTTTGACCATTTTTATGTGTATACAGAAGGTGTCAAATATAGTGACCCCCAATCATCCTCTAAGAGTACCTCTCCATGTGAAGTTGTATCTTCGGTAGGATATGGTGTATCCATTTGAATTGGACAATGAATAGAAGAATTTAAAGAAAATTCAGATCCTACTTTAGCTTGCAAACAAGTTTGTAAATTCTTATCACCTTCTAAGGTATACATCTTGTTGTTCTAAATGAGCTTGAGGTTATGATTAAAAATTGAAGGGATTATTTGCATAGCATGGATCCAATTTATAACCAAAAGAAGGTTATATGTGAGAAGATAATTTAGCATAATTTAGATAGGTGCGGGTAAAATTATAGGACCAATCTTAATAGGTAATGTAATTGTACCTAGAAAATGTCTACCAACATTGTCAAATACATGAATAGGGAGAGAATTAGGTTGAATAAGAGAAGCATCCAATTTGATTTGATGCAAAAAAATTATGCTACACACATTTACATCTATTTTTTTATCAACTAAGGTACATCTTATTTCATTACCATATCTAAGCACAATAACTATAAGAGGATCATATTAGTTTTGAATTTCAAAAGAAGGTAACTCGTGTTGGGAAAACACAATATTTGTCTTGGTCACGTGCATACATTATATAAGGCTACTACATCATTAGGTCTCACAGAAGGAGGGGCTACTATCTTTTGAAAATCTTCTTGGAGCATTCCATGGTATGTAGGTGAAATTTGAATCAACTCCCAAAGGTATATCTTAGTGATAGTAGCATGAAGTTGTTTAAGAAGATCGTATTCCTTTCCAATATATTAGGTAAGACAATGTACATGAGGAAGCACTTGTTGAGAAGTGAGAAGATATGGAAGAAGGAATAAATGGTACATGATTAGGTTGTTTGTTGTTCATTTTTTGTATGTGTGAGAAACTACATGATAACTATGTTTGTAGTTAATCTTATCTCTTTAGCTGATTTGTTTTGCAAAATGTAAGATGAAATTAGAAATCCGGTTAACAACAATCACTAGTTTTTCGAGTTTAAGGGACATCAGAACCGAGGACACAACAATCTTAGACTTCTCAAGTTCTTTATAACTAATCACATGTATCATAATTATCATTTTTTTTCAAAGGGTTGGTACATGATAACTTAATAGAGATGAAGTCATCAAGGACTTCATCTTACATATAAAATTCATCACTACTAAATGTCTCATCAAATGCATGAATTTCTTGTAAATTTGATATGATTGGATAGCTTTCTTTCTCCAAGATAGGGATTGCTTTTAATTTCAATATTTTGGTTTTTTACTCTAAGAAAAAAACATCCTCTAACTAATGCAATAAAATGATGTAATCTAATGAAACAAAGCTTGAAACGCAGATAATGAAAGACATAACAATGCATGTAAATTTTTTTTTTCAATTTTTTACTTTTCTAAAATTGAAAGAGAATGCAAGAATGTCAGGTTCACCAAAATGTTTGATGGTGAAAGATAGATGAGCTACTCTAGCTATTACCTCAACTAGGACCAAACTCTCTTTCACTAAACATTGGAATACAAACCTCAAAGGGGTGTTAAGCTTGACTTAATCTTACTCAAAGAGATTCAAGAAATCCCTTGGGTTCTATTCCTTTGCTTCTTGAAATATTTCATGATCAATTTATGTTAGAAAACAATGCTCATACCCAGTTATATTTAATCTATTTCCCACACGACCCATGAGAGACAAACATAAATACAATCTTACAAAATCACCATTATGGAAAGAAAAAATAGACAAGCCACAAGATAACACAAGATATACCATGGTAAAATCCTCATCACAGAAAAGTCAAGCCTCCAAAAGCATCCATACTCCATTGTATTATTCATCCATAAAGTAATACAAGGCACTTATAGAGTTACAATGAGCACTCTCAAAACATAAAGCCCTACAATGTTTTCTCATGTGTCAAAGCATGTATCCATACATTTAATGTCACACTTCACTATAAATTATACCTTTGGAAAGACTAAAAAATGACAACCCACTCAACTAGCCAACCCAAACCACTAACATATGTTATCTTTTATGACATAAGCTACCACAGAATACAACTAGTGGTAAAGTTAAACCATGTGAACATAATACCATTGACCCTTGATTTAATATTGGGTACTAAGTTTATACTTTATTAAATATATTTCCCCAATATTAAATAAATACATCATATCACAATGTGACACATACATTAAATATAATCACAATGTTACAATGAAACACAAAAAGTAGACACAATAATGGAATCTCTATAGAATATAACACAAATAATAAAAAAATATAATATTACAAATATTATGCAATGTATAAAACACCTTATCCCAACATCCATCCATTTGTTGTATATGTTGCACAAGGGTCAATCAATGAGTACATCATTGTATCCATACATGTAACCACATGAATCTCCAACATGCTCTCGTGATCAAACAATATATTTTCAATAAAACCAAACGACCACCATCTAAAGAAAGAACTTTTAATCCTCCAACATGCCACCTATGGAAGAAAAGGAACATGCCAAGGTGAAGATGCACCAATCATGAACACAAGAACCAAAATCCAATGTGGTGAAAAAGGATCCAAGATGTCATATGGAAAAAAAAAAAATTTAAAAAAAAAAACCTAAATGATTGAAAATGAAATCCCAATACATGTCAATAAATTTAACCATTCATACCTCCTAGGTATAATCAACATCAATAAACTCATGCCAATTGTATCAATCCATAAACCACAACAAAGCTCCTTGTATCAAACATGTCATTGAAGAACATACATATACATGAACTCCCATTGCATGGGTAATACCAAATCTAATATGAAGCTCAAAGCATATTAAGTGTACTAGTCTACGCTCATATAAAGGTGTAATAAGAAAATCACAACATGGAGTAACAAGAACAAACACAATGATCAATACATGCAGCCTACATAGATGCATACTCTCCCACAATATGTCACCATCCTCTTAGATCATATGAACGTGAATCTCATGAAAGAAACCATAGAATGGAGACAGAGAAAACTATAAACATAACTTGTACCTCTACCAGCATCTCAAAGAAGTAACAATGTGTCAAGTATGTCCTCTTCAAAATACCCATAATGAAAAGCCATAGCAATACCCCAAACCTCATTCAGTCTCTTAGATCAAACAAACATATGTATCATGTAATGCCAAAAAGGATGTAAACCTCTCATAATCATGAAGATCAAACTCATAATAAACATTCATGATGAAGGAAACAAGTCATCTCCTAATATCCTCACAAGGATATCACAATATCAAACCATATGTAAAAGGAGAAAACAAATGCCAAACATATCTCAAATGAATCCTTCAGAACTAACAATCTCCATAGCTCAAGATCCATATCAATGAAAGATTGGCATAAACACAATGCACTTGAAAGGAACAATGAGCACTTAAACAAACCATTTTCTCATCTATTCTAATCATTTGTAGCCAGTGAACACCGTTAACATGGATTTGAATCATATTTGGGATTTGTCTAATAGTCGTGACCTGGTGAACAAATAGGGTAGGAATCTCACTCTATAATATCTACGTCCATATCAATTAGAGTTACTAAAGTTCGTCCAATTTTTTAAAGGAACTCCTCTAACCAATACTCAATCGGAAGGTTATATAACCAAATCCATAGAGGTCAATCATATGGATTCAATTTGATAGGATCAAATTGGAAAACCGATTCTAAATATAGAGAGGGTTTTTCCCCATCCTCAATAGCCCTCCCTGGAAGACTTTTTCTCTTCTAGAGGCAGATTACCATAAAATATCCTTTTAGTAAGAATTTCACTCTCCTGAATCCTCCAACTCTCTAAGATCCAAGTCCTAATTTTTTTCCTAGATACTCATGGGCCAATGAAGTGACATATAATTGTCAATTCCTCGAACATGCCAATGTCTTCACCTACTTCCAAAAAGATATCAATTGTTATTCTACTCTAGTGGTTTTCATTGAAACAACACAAAGATCCTATTTTTGCTCAACTTGTTATTGTCAAACCTCTTTTCATTTTTGCTCTTCTGCCCCTACTTCATCCACTCACATAACTTATACTGTCATCTTTTTACTCTAAATTAAATTTTGATTTTTTAAATTGTAAATATTTTATCAACATTAAAAAAGCTTTAAAATTAGTATGGAATGTTTCCATAAGGACTAAAAATAATATTTTGTCAATTTAATCTTTATCCCACAGCGATTTTAGTCATTTTAAATTTTAAACTATAAATATTTGTTTCAATATTAAAAACTATTTAATATTGTCAAAAGTCTCCTTCCCACAAAATGGATTTTATGTACATACAAATTAAGCTACCATTGTCAAACCAAAAAATGCCAAACAAAAATTTGCTGCAAAAATTGAGCAATTAAGGTTTAAAAAAATGAAAAAAAAAAAAAAAACCACGAATATATGAAGTGCTTGAGTAATTGAACTAATAAAAGTAAATTAGATTGAGCATTACAAAACTATGTGAAAATATCTATAGATCTGAGCTAGATTGAATGATCTAACATGATTCCTATTCGATAGAAACATACAAATATTTTCATTAATTAAAAAGGCTACATCAAAAAACAAAGAAAGTACAAGGTTTGTGTCAAATTTAGCTAATCTATAGAGTGAAACCTGTAGTAACAAATATTACAAACTTGAGCTAATCAAACCAAATCAAGCTAACTAATAAATTTTGAAGACTTTATGAAAAGAAACAAATAAAAAAATATCTTAGAAGCAAATTTTGCTTTGAAATTGTAAAGAAACTAAAATCCTCAAAACAAGGCAGAGACAAAGAGCTTGCAAACTTTGTTTTCCCAATCACTGGGAATGCACAGCGGAATACCAAATGCAAATAGAAAAAAAAAAAATATGGAGATATGCAAGATTGATTCTTGCTTTCTATTCAAATCTGAAAATAACTTCTACAAAATAAAACTACAAACTCATAAATCTAAACTACGACTAAAATATATTGATTACAAACTACTAGTAGCATTCTGGAGCGATGCCCAAACACTTGGAGCTTCTCTGAGCTCTTACAATATGCTCACTTGGACTAACAAAGATCTAGAGCAATCACTACTCAACAAATCAACACACAGTTGTTGCTACAAAAAACTTTCTACTTGTTGATGCACATACTAAATGGAATCACTACACAAAAACTTCAACATAATGATTATGCTCAATAGCATTCTCTTGGTTGTTCAAAATTCCCCCTCAAATTCAAATTCAAACTTACCTACCAGCATTTAATTTGCTATCACAAAGTGATCGTTGGGGCTGCACATTTCTAATGCACGTCGGGAGCCAGTTGAAGATTTTATTCTCTAAAGTTTGCACAAATTTGGGCATCATTTACTCACTGTTGGGAGCTCTTGACAGGAAGGTACACACACGTCAGGTTAGGGACAATTCAAAATAATTTATAATTCCAACACTCCCCCTTTGTCCTGAGCCAACAAAAAAGATCATTTTTTATCCAAATCAACTACACCCAAATTTCTCCTTAGGCGCTCAAAACTATCATTGTCTAATGGCTTGGTGAAAATGTCTCCTAGATGTTGCTTAGACCTACAAAAATCCATTTTTATTTTTCCATTCTCAACTAAATTTCTAATAAAATGATATATGATTTCAATGTGCTTGCTTTTATGAAACGCGTGATTTTTGTTAAAGCTATTGATGAAACATTATCACAATAAATTGTGATTCCATCCTCTTCTTCCTTTAAATCTATTAAGATTTTTCTCAACCAAATAGCTTGACATGTTGCTACATTTGCTACTATATACTCAGCCTCAATTGTAGATAGAGCAATTATGGGTTGCTTCTTAGAAGCCCGTGAGATTGCTCTCGTACCCACATGGGACACATCTAGATGTGTTCTTCCTATCATCCACACTTGTGGCGCCCAATCACTATTTGTGTATCCAACCAGCTCAAACACATTTGTTACAGTATACAAAATACCATATCCTTTGGTACCATTCACATACCTCAAGATTCTCTTACCCGCTTGCCAATGTGGCTCTTTTGGAGTCTCCGTAAATCTAGAAATCAGACTTACTACATGCATTATATCATACATCAAAATTTCAACCAAACTTTTATACATGGTCAGATTCACATTGTTGTTGCAATCTTCCTTGTTCAACTTAAGACCTATGGTTGTTTGTGTTGGTGCAGGTTTGTTGTTCTACATTTTAAATATTTTCAATATCTTATTTGCATATTTTTCTTAAGAGATAAACATACCATCATGTATGTTTTTTACTTTTATGCCTAGAAATTACCTCAAGAGACCTAAGTATGTCATTTCAAACTCTCTTTTCATTGCCTCTTTGAAATTAGCAATGAGGAAATCATCATCTCTAGTAAAAACTAAAGCATCTACATACAAGACAACAATTAAAATCTTACCATCAGTTGCCTTGATGTAAAGAGTGGGTTCACCATCGCTTTTGCTAAAGTCATTGCTCATCAAATATGAGTCAATCTTGTACCATGTCTGGGGAGCTTGCTTCAACCCATAAAGATCTTTCTTCAGCCTATACACCTTATCTTCTTGACCTGAAATCTCATAACTAGGTGGCTACTCCACATACACTTCCTCTTTCAATACTCCACTCAAGAAGGAAGACTTCCCGTCCATTTGAAATACCTTCCATTTGTGTTGGGCTATAATTTCTATGATTGCCTGCACAGTTTCCATTCTTGCAATAGGGGCAAATGTCTCGTTAAAATCTCTTCGGAACTGCTATGTGCACCCCTTGACAACGAAATGAACTGTATGCCTATCTATTTTTCCTTCAGCATTGATCTTGATCTTATAAACCCAATAACTTTCTTGTTGGGAGGCAACCCAGTTAGCTCCCAAGTTCTATTTCTTTCTATTGCATCTATCTCCTCATCCATGACCTCACACCATTTCTCTTCTTTCATATCATCCTCAAAATAAATTGGATCTCTATCTGAAAATAATGAAAAATTTATGTTTTCATCAAAATCTTCTTCATACATTTCATTTTGGTATATCGCTCTTAGACTTCCTTGACATTAGGGACTAGGGAGGCAAGAGTGGGGTTTGAACTCTCACTACTGCTACTGCACTACTGTGCAGGTTGTATCAGGAGTTGTTGGGAACTTTCTAGAGCTTTCTGTGTACCAATCCAGAGTTGTTGGGAGCTCTTAGGAGTTGATTCTTTAGTTGTCTATGGTTGCTTGCCTTTCTACTTGTTTATGTCAAGAGTCGTCAGAAACTATTGGGAGCTCTCAGGAGCTAATTCTTTAGTTGTCTATGGTTGCTTGCCTTTCTACTTGTTTCTGTCAAAAGTCATCAGAAATTGTTGGAAGCTCTCTATATCTATTGTTGCATCATCTTGTTGATCATTGTACTCATCTTCTTCATCATTAATTGGCACTCTACTTGAAGTACTTCAATATGCGTCAACCGAGCCATCCCATGACTCATTCTCAATGAACTCCACATCTCTACTTGTGATGATCTTCTTGGTGACTAGGTTATACAATCTATATGCCTTTGATTCGAGACTATAGCCAGTGAAGATGCACTTCACACCCTTGTCATCCAACTTGTGTATCTTCTTGTTTGGCACGTGTGCATATGCTACACATCTGAACACTCTCAAGTGTTCAACTGTTCATCTATGTTTTGTCCATGCTTCAAGTGACATTGTCATAGACCACCTTTGTTGGACTTCTAGTTATCAAATATATTATTGTTTCTACAGCCTCCCTCCAATAATCATTTGGGAGTCCCTTTGCTTTAAGCATGCTCCTTGCCATCTCAACGATGGCCCTATTCTTCCTCTCAACCACTCCATTTTGTTGCGGAGTATAATTGGTTGTTAGCTCCTTCTTGATGTCATATTTCCTACAAAAAATAACAAATTGATTGGAGGTATACTCTCCCCCTCTATCAGATCTTAGGATCTTGATATATTGTCCACTTTTTTTTTTAGCCTGGGCTTTAAACAACAAAAACTTATCAAATGCTTCAAATTTATGCTTCAAAAAATAAACCCATGTTCTACAGTTGAAATCATCAATAAAGGTCATAAAATAAGTACTCCCCCCAATAGAAGTGGTTTGCATAGGACCAACCAAATCAATATGCACCAGCTCCAATGGTGTTCTTGCCCTTTTAGAGTCGTCTGATTAAAAGGGTAGTCTATGTTGCTTACCCAAAATGCAAACCTCACACTTGCTACTAGACTCTACAATATTTAAAAAACCATCTACCATTATTTTCTTGGACAACAAACTTAAACCAACATAGCCTAAGTGTCCACACCTGAGATGCCATAGCTTGGAAGGGTCTTCAATCATGCTCTTGATGGTTGATTGGTGTTCTATTATTGTACATGTTTGCTTGGGAGGTGTAGCAATGGACTCAGAAGATAAGCACGTTTGTATCCTCAAAGAAAACATCTGGTTCTTTGTCATTTGAACTGTTGCAACTACTTTCTTCCTCACATCCTGGTCATAAAATGACACATTTTCCCTTATCCATCAACACTTTGTATTTATTTTGGATGAGCTATGCAACACTCCTCAAATTGTGCTTTATATCAGGAGAAAAATAAACATTCTAAATCTCTTTCTTCTCACCTTGCTTGGTGTGGATCATAATAGATCATTTGCCCACAACTAGAACGGCCCCATTGTGTCCTATTTGATTCCAAACTTTACATTTTTATCAATGAAAGAAAATATATTGTCCTTGCCATTCATGTGGTTACTACAACCATTGTCCCAATACCATACTTCAGGGTTGCCTTGTTCACCAATGTTGCACATGATGAAGGTTGTGGATTGATTACCTTCAGTCACATTTGCATTTTGCTTTGACTAGTAATTTTTCTTTTTCCAGCACTCACTTGCATAGTGCCCAAATTTATGGTGGTAATCACATTCAACATTGCTCTTTATCAGACCTCTGATTCGAGTTGTTCTTTTTACTTTGTCTGGAGTTGGTCTGAGAGTTGCTTGCTACCTCATGGTTGCATGATTATCGTGAGCTCTCCTCCAGCATTTCCTTGTCCAGAGTTGCCACGACCTCTACCTCTTGAGCTTCGTCCAGAGTTGTTTCTTCCTCTCCCCCTACCTCTTGCATCGGCTTGAGCTTTGAAATCTTGCTCTTGGGAAGAAATTGTAGACCTGTTTAGGCATTGCTCATGGGTTTGTGGGAAACCCATTAACTCGCCCACTGTCAAGGTGGAGAGGTCCTTTGCCTCTTCAATGACAATAACTATTGTGTCAAACTTTAAGGGCAAACTTTGGAGGATTTCCTCCACTATCCTCTGCTCCTCCATGGTTTCACCATTTTTCCTCAACTATTTAATCAAACCGGAGACTCTTGTATGAAAATCTGTAATAGACTCACCGTCCTTCAATTGAAGAGTCAAAATCTCTTCGAAGCATCTGGAGCTTCACCAATCTGAGTTTATCAATCTCTTTATAGTTTGTTTGGAGGATTTCCTAAGCTTTCTTTGAATAGTTAGTTGTTGCTATTCTAGGAAATATTGTCTTTGTCAAGGCTGCTTCTATCAAACTCAATGTCTTAGCATATTTCCTCCTTGTCTCCTTCAATTGGTTCTCCTGATTGTTTGTGAGGGCAGCAAACTAAGTTGGGTCAGTCACATCTACAAACCCACTGACCACAAGCTCCCACAAATCATTTGCAATCAATATGGTCTTCATCTTCTTTGCCCAAATATAATAGCTTTGTCCATTAAAGGACGGTGGCTATTGCTAGCTCTTTCCTTGATCTCTAGCCATGTCTCCTACACAAAAAACTTCAAAACCTATAAAAACAAATGTCCAAACTCAAGGATTTAGAACTAAATAGCTCTAATACAATGTAAAGAAACTAAAATCCCCAAAATAGGGTAGAGATAGAAATTGCAAACTGTGTTTTCCCTATCACTGGGAATGCAAAGCGGAATATCAAATGCAAATGGAGACAAAAAGAACAAAGCTAGAGATGTGTAAGATTGATTCTTGCTTTCTATTCAAATCTGAAAATAACCTTTATAAAATAAAACTACAAATTCATAAATTTTAACTGACTGAAATCTATTAATTACAAACTATTAGCAGCATTCTAGAGTTGCACCCTTTAACTATGACTGAAATCCACTAATTACAAACTATTAGCAGCATTCTAGAGTTGCACCCAAACACCTGGAGCTTCTTTGAGCTCTTACAATCTGATCGCTTCGAGCTATAATGATCGAGAGCAATCACTGCTCAACAATATCAACACACAGTTGTTGCTACAAAAAAACTCTTACAAAAAACTTTCTACTTATTGCTGCACATACTAAATGGAATCACTCAACAAAAACTTCACATTCTGATTATGCCCAATAACATTCTATTTGTTTGGGTTGTTCAAAATTCCCCCTCGAATTCAAATTCAAACTTACCTACCAACATTTAATCTGTTGTCACAAAGTGACTGTTAGGACTGCACATTCTCTGTTGCACATCAGGAGCCAGTTGGGGATTTTATTCTCTAAAGTCTGCACAAATCTGGGCAGTATTTACTCACTGCTGGGAGCTTTTGACAGGTAGGTATGCACGTCAGGAGGCTCAAGGACACTTCAAAATAATTTAAAATTCCAACAAAATCCTCCTAAAATTTATTAAGGGATCTAATATTGTGAGTGGAAGATGCAATCCAAAACTGTTGTGCGTTTACAGAATTTGTGAGCTTGTAATGGAAGTACTTGGCCCTCAAAAAGAGGCAGCAAGGTTGTTGTAGATAAAAAAGAGTCTTTCAACAAAATAATTGAGGCTTCATCCAGATCTCCTTCCTCGCCTGCATAGGAACCTTGGGCTATGGTAGGAAAGAGGGGAGATTGGACTTTAATCCAATGTTTCTACAAATCAAATAAAAAAGCAAGAAAACTTCAAACCACATGATTCCCTAGCTTCCCAACACCATCTGCAGGTTTCAGGACTTCTAACGCAGATATTTATACTAAGGTTTGTATGGTAGACCAAAGAGTATTGAGCCCTATTGGTTGAGGCAAACATTGCAAATCATTGTGCTATTACATATCCTTACAGCAGAGTGAAGGTAAATGCTCCTAACTTAGGTGCTTCTCCAAATATTTCTTTAGAACCTCTATATTGCTTGGCAACAATAGTCCATTCCTCCCTATCGAAATAGTGAGATATATATGCATGTAGAATTAACAATGTTTTCTCCTTAAAATTTATTGCTGCCATTGTTTAGGCCTTTGGATGTATATACAAAGATCCTGTCATGTTGGACACAAATGTTTTAAGTATGTGAAAAAAAAAAATTTCCCTTCCATCTCCTTACTTAATTTCCTCTTTCTTTTTCCTTTCTTTTTGTTTTTAATTGCTCGTCGCTCACCTCATTTCGCTTATGCCCTTTTCTTTTTTTGCTACCTTTTGGCATCTCATCTCATCCCTTGTCTTTTCTTATGTTTTTCCTTTTTCATTTTCTCTTTTTCCCTTTATTTTTCCTCCTTTTTTTCTTTTCTCTCCTCTTTTCTTTGTTTCTCGTGTCAACCAACCCCTACATTATTTAGTCAATCTTGGGTCTACATTTCTCTTCTCTTACTTCCTATTCTGCTGATGGATCATGGAGTATGATCTGAAATGCTGATTCAAAAAGATATACACAGTTTATCCAGAAGCCTCAAGAACAACAATTTTTTTATTACTCCATATTTTAAAATCACAATACTATTATTTTATATCATAATTTAACAATTATAATTATAAAAAATTTGGGCCCGTTTGGGTACTGGAATACCATATCCTAGATATGATCAATTCTGGAAGATGCTGCAATTCAAGAAGATTCTTATCCTCAAAATGAAATCTGGAATATGGACTGACCCGTTTGGTTCACCCGAAAGATGACGGAGAAGATGCATAGGAATTTTAATTCTTTATTTTTTAATTTCTTTGAATATAGTGTGTATGTGTATATATATACACACATGCACACATGTGTATATACATAGATACATTAATGTATATATACATGTGTGTATACACACACATGTATACACATATACACACATACACGTGTGTATACACACACATACACGTGTGTATATATACACGTGTAAATACACATACAAGTGTATCCATGTATACACATATACACGTGTATATATACACACATACACATGTATGTGTATACACATATACATACATTTGTGTATATATACACACATTACATGTCTGTATACACACGTGTCTATATATACAAGTGTATATATACACATGTGCATATATATACACACATGTGTATATACACATCCTTATTGCAATATAATATACATCTTTATAGTCACGGATTCTACAAAATATTAAATTTGGTTTGTATATACACGCACGTGTGTATATATACACACATATATATACACACATGCGTATATATACACATGTGTATATACACACATGTATATATATACATCCTTATAGCAATATAATATACATCTTTATAGTCACGGATCCCACAAAATATTAAATTTGGTTTTCTAAAAATTGGAATTCCCATTCCACTTTTTTGTGAAATTCCAATTCCACCTATTTAGGTGGAAGATGATATTCCCATTTTGGGGGCAAAATTGGAATTTCGAAATTCCAATTCCAATTTTTTAGATGGACACAAACATAGAATTAAAATTTCCTGAAATTAGATAATGCCAATTCCAGTCTAATTCTAGGAAACAAACGGGCCCATATACTAATAGACTTATTTACATTATTACCTAAATACAAGGTACTAATATTGGGCAAGTAAGCAACTAAAAATAAAATATGGTTGATATGGATACAAGTCATAGTGCATATAAATGTAACCATCAAAAAGTGTGGATGCAACAGAAGGGACCGTTGTTTCCTGATAGTTATGATTGTAGATTTAATAATGCTAAAACCACTTATTCGGTTGTGCTTAATTATTAATATCTAATCTACTCTCTGTATTGAAAATGTAGTGAAGACCAACTATGTTTTTTCTGATAAATGGTAAAGGTGGATTTTGAAAGGAAAGAACCCAAACCCTTTATAAAATGTAGCAAAGATCTGATATTGAAGCCAATTACTTTATACAGAAATTATAAACAAGGACAAACAAAAGAGTCGGCCAACACCAAAGCTGCAACAGCTAAGACACTAAGCTAAAAGACAGAAAAAAGAAAACAGAAAAGCACATTGTTGAGACAAATATCTGTGAATGGAACATACAAACCTCAAAAAAGAAAATACATTCAATCGTAGTTCTTGACAAGCTGCTTCAAGCTGTAAAGCTCCAGAGTACCTTGGCTTCCCTCTACTATAATATTTGCCGACTCCTTGAAATTTCCTTCCTATTGAATTCTCCCGAAGGGGGCTGCCTACGCTCCACAGAATGTGACAAAGAACATGAGGTCATTTCATCTTCTTCCAAATCTTTGTTTGTTTAGAATCTCTTCTTTGATTTACCTTCTTGGGGGTCTGATCGCCCCCAATTCTATTTCCCCTTGGGTGAGGGCTCATCCTTCCTAATGCGATTGAATCTTGATAGCTCTTTCCACCAGAGAAGGTCCATCGAATTCATCACAGGCATCCATGTTGAACGTAATAGGACTTACTTGAGATGGGCTAAAAAGCCGATGTATTTGACAATGAGCCTTCAAAAATAAAATAAATTTGAAAAGGCCCAAGTAGATGGCCCCACTTAGTTTCTGCACGAGTTGACCAGTCAAAGTGGGAACAAAAAAATCACAAAGACAAACCCAAATATCATATAAACAGAATCAGATCAAAATTTTAGCATTTCAAGTCCAGTGTCAATGTCTGCCTCACTTTCAACTACGCTCGTGTCATTAATAGAAAATATGTAATTCTTGTGGATTGCCTCAAATTTATTAATTTAAAACAATGAGCAAGATCCTATAGCTGAAATAAAGAAAGGCTTATAGCCCTCATAAATCAAGATATTAGAGAGATTCTGACCAATTGCTGTGAGCACGTTTTACCATCATTACTACTTACAGCAGTAAACCAGTGGATATCTTCTTCACTCAATAAAAACATAGTTACATTGCCCATTGCTTGATAAAACACACAAATTTTTTAAGAGGAAATTCTGTTTAAATGCTCAAGGGACTATGTTTGCATTAATACTGAGACCGAAGCCAATCAAAATACATGAATGCTTCGTCTTGCAGACTATTACTAGTGTAAATAAGAAAAAAAGATCAAGATCATGTAAGGAATGACTGCCCAGTGAAGGTTGTGCGAGAAATGACTACTCAAGGAAATTAGTCATTGAAGAGGACACACGGCTAAAATTCCTACAAAATTATAATTCATTAAATGATGATCATTGTTTACATCTCCATTAAGTTTGTTGTTATGGGAACTTCACCAAGATACTGATAACACCCAACTCATTCTCAAGTTAAATACATGGGGAGCAACTATCCAGATAAGATGCATCCCGCCCACACTTAAATTACATAAATTCAGGAATAAAGAAACAATATTCAATTAATGGAGAATCTCGGATGTTCTGGAGCATCTTGTAAGCCCTGAAAGCTAAAGTCGACATCTGAAGTACTCGTACTGCAAGCTATGAAATCATTAAAAATGGCCTGAAAAGATAAAAACATAAAAATCAAGATGAATGTATGAAGAATATTACAGAAATGACAGTCAAAATAACTGCAAAGTGAATATTTCTCTGAGGTAAATGGCCTACACATGGACCAAAAGATTTATTGCATTACTTATGTTTGCCCCGCATCCACATCTTTGTGTTCAACATGTTGACTGCTGTTGTGAGGTATTGTCAGATTGCCCTTCCATGAACTTGCACCATTCTCAAGACCTGCAAATGAAGTTGTTTACTGAATTTAACGTTATGTCAAAGCCTTGTCAATTAACACATCAGTAATTCAGTATTAAAAACCTTTACAACTGGAACTGTATGTGTGCTCATCTGAAACAGACCCATAATCATTTACAAAACAAGCAATAGCAGATGACAAGGATACCTGTCACATGCTAGTTACAATTACTGCATGCAACATCCAGAAAATAGTGAATAGATAAGCAATTGTATTTGCAGAGGGACGTATGATCCTTTTCAAAAAGAAACTAGAGAAGAGGATATTAATATTTCCATTCACATGACAGTGACAATAATGGGCTACAAGGTGTAAACAAATATTGAGAAAATCCAAAAATCTTTGAAAATCTGGCTATATTTAAGTTATCTGAAGAGACCATCATAAGCAGAAATGAAGGTGATACAACAGGTTTGCTATGAGCCATTCTAGAAACATTGATGAGACTTTCTGGAGAGTGTTATTCAAAGGCAGCAGCCACATACAATATTTCTGCCAGTGATATCCCCTAAAATATTCCTTCCATGGCTTTTCAAGTGTTGGAAATTGCAGTTTATCCATTTCACAATTATATATATGTTATTTTTTATGCTTGGTTAGTAATCTTAAAAAATTTAATTCACTTAGGATTTTGTGTTGTTTCATACAAAGAATTGGTAAATTCTATATAAAAAAAATATTGTTCTGAAGAAATTAAGGTAAATCGTCATTTTTAAATGGAAAAATTTTGTTTTGAGGAAATTTTGACAAAAACAGCCAATGGGCAAATACTAGCCACTATAATTATTCCAGCAACTTGGATCCCACTTTTGGACTTAATTATACCATTACAAGGTACCAAAATTACAAATTGATTACAATTTATTAGAAAAAAACTATGTTGCATGGGTACTCGTACCCATACCCCTGGTACACATACCGGGTACGGGTACACATACCCAAGTACCGGGTACTCAGTGGGTACTCAGTGGATAGCATCATAGCTAAAGGACCTTGATTAAGATTTCTGATTAAGGAAATTGGTACCCTAACAGAATTTTTCAATTTGACAGTGCAACATTATTTTCCAACATCAATTTTGCATCTACAATGAATTGACTAAGTTTTAGCTTCCAAATGCCCCAACTTTTTTTGAATTACCTCCTTTTAATTTATAATATTTGCAGCGGTAGAATACTAATATGAAAAGGCTAGAATACTAATATGAAAAAGGCTTATGGCCTAACCTTAACACCAAACCATGAACTCGCCAAGGTTTGGGGTTAGGGTTGGTTTGGCTTTTTTACCTTTTAAATTTTAGTATATAGAACAAAACCCTAACCCCAATGTTTTATAACCCTTGAAATAAATGATGAAGCTTTTTTTCAAGGTTTGGGGTAAGAGTTGAAAAAAAAAATTGTTACTAAAAACTGTTAATGTTTAGCCCAGAAATAATGATAAACAGCAATAAACAAAACTAGAACAAAATAGGTACAAAAGACACAACAACTTTATCCTAGGAAAACCCTCCAACTAGAGGGAAAAACCCAGCCACGCCAGAAAAATATCTCTTTTACTAATAATAGAAGTTCAAGTACAATGCTTTCAACTTGATGCAAAATCTACACACACAAAGCAATCACACGCACACACACACACACACACACACACATATATAGAGAGAATTGAGACTCTTCATATCACAACCGAAGGTCTCTTCAATTTCCAAAACCAAGTCTCTTCATATTTCCAAATGCATGACTCTTCGCATGTCCCATGTCTCTTCATATAATAAAATGTCAAATATTTAGAGTGTGACACCTAGCACACATTTTGCTCACTTAAAATGACGGAAATATCATCATAAATATCTTCTCTAGCTATGACGCAATACAGAGGTATTGTCAGTGTTACCCCGGTGCGGGGGTATGCCGGGACGGGCGGACGAGTTTCAAGTACGCGAAAAAAGGGCCTAAATTTCGGTACAGCGGGGGTACGGCGACGGGGGGGGGCGAGGGGGGAGGGGCCAGGGGTGTTTCAATATAATTATATAACATACCAAATTGGTTCTTGAAATACTTGAACATAGCAAAAATTGAAAATTGCAACACGAACCAGAACCATTGAA
>MU224552.1:2885995-2896383 GCA_018584345.1 Thuja plicata
ATGTGTTGCATCTGTCACTACTTGGACCACATTTTGTGGCCCAACCTCCTCAATGGCCTCCCTAAGGACGTGAAACTGAAAATTAGCATCTTTGCGATGCCTTGAACAATCAACTGCCCTCAGAAAGAATGGGCCCTCAGTGCATGTGACCATGATGTTGATGAGTGGACGATGTCTAATGTCCGTCCACCCATCCATAATTATGCTGCAACCTGACTCCATCCAGCATGCCTTCATCTGCTCCATCGAAACCCCAATCTTGTTATACTGCCTATCCAAGATCGTGGTCCTCAATTTGTGGTCACTTGGTGGCATAAATGATGGCCATGCCTCCTTCGCCACCAAGGACATCATCTCCTTATAATAAGGAGATCGAGCTACATGCAATGGTATGTCATTGGCAAAGAAGAATGTACCAATGGCATCGTCTATCCGATTCTTCATGTGCACATTAAACAAATCAGCAATGGGACTAGAAGAACTTCCTTCCTTGTGTTTCCCCTTGCTACTCTCTCCTGCTGAACTTTGAATGGATAAAGGTCCGGAAGTTGATTCTGACATAGTCCCTGCTCTCTGATGCAAGATACGCGTAGAAGTATCTCGCTGCCCTTGTAACTGCTGAATTGCTTGAACCTGTTGTCTAGCAGCCAAAGACTTGGGTAGTGGAACTGCACTATCATCAAGAATGCCCCACAAATTGTTTATTTCAATGCTAAAATTGACATTTTTATAATCTAACAAGAAATTGCATGAACTCACCATATCCAGTCCAAAAGAGAAGGTGTGAATTAACTCTAGTAATGCTCCCAAACCATTCTGTGCCACAAAAATTACATTTCCATCTTGTGCCACCACTTGTATTTGTTGGGGCTGAAACACTTACTACAAATTGTTTTAGAGGAGACTTTGGATCATAAGCACCCCTGGCATATGGTGTCAAAATCTGAGAGGGAAAATCAATAGAAGTTGTTCCTGGTGCAACAAAAGTAGATTCGGCTTTTGGATCAGCCCCGTGGTCACTTTCCTCATGCTCAGGCCCATACTCTGATAAACTTGCACCCTCAGAGTCAGAATTCAATTCCATGCCTTCACTAGAGGCCATTCAGAATCTGAATTTCAAAAAATGATAAGTTTCAGCCTAGTTAGTAATTTTATTTTTAATTTAAAAAAATAAAAATAAAAATAAATTGTTAATTTGTAATTTTAATTTATTATTTTTTAAATAACTAGTTTGAAGTTTCAGCCTAGTTTAGAAATTGAAATACGTTTCAACTTTCAGCCTAACTTAATAAGTATATAAAAAAAAATTAAAATAACATTGTAACAATGCATTCAAACATTTAGATTTTTAAATTTTAATTTTTTTAAAAAAACCAACAATGCATTCAAAGAATCAAGATTCAAACTTCAAACTTCAAAAAACAAGTTACAATAATAAAAATACTTTAACAAGAATGAAGAATGAGAATCTAAATTTAAAACAATGAATTGAAGTTTTCAACATTTTCATTTAGTTTTAGAAAAAAAATTTAAAAAATGAAAATCTGAAAATAAAACAAAGAAAATTCATTGTAAAAAGTTAAAAACCCTACCTTGTGCTTGATGAATCTTGATCTTCTTACTCCTCTTGCTCCTCTTGATCTTGCAATCACTTGCAAAATCACTCTCCAATCACTCTTTCAACTCTTTTTCACTCCCTCTCAGCTGTTGCAAAAATGAAAATTACGAATGAGAATGCCAAATGAAGTATATGGGCCTTATGAAGGCTTAGAGGGCCCTATATGGGACCCACATCATTTTAGGGTTCCATAGGAACCAATTAGGAAAAAAAAAGTATTAAAAAACTTTTTAAAAAGTCACTTTTTGAAGTCTGCCGCCAATCGTACCCCGTCACGTCCCAGAGTACAAAAGTACCGTCCCGAAGTACCAAAGTACCCAACGGGGGCAGCGGCGGTATGGCGGTGGTACAGCGGTGCTTGGGCGGCGGTACTCCGGTACGTGGAGTACCCATCCCAGGGACGTCCCGGTACCCGGTACTCCAGGGTTTTGGGCCAGGGTACGCGTCCCCGGGTTACACTAGGTATTGTCCCAATTTCAACATATAGCAAAATCAGAGATAAAGATCTCTATCGCAGCTACAATCTTCAACAAAACTTTTTGTTAGGTTTTTTTGTTACTAAAACACCCTAATACTTGTTAAGGGTTCTTTTCTTGGTTGAAAATACACCTTAACCCTAAACTTGTATGTCAAACCTTTTTAGCATTTAGGAATAGGGTTAGGATTTTTTTGTTACAAGAAAACTCTAATGCTAGTTAAGTTTTCTTTTTGTGGTTAGCAAATACACCTACACTTATATGTGATTCATTTAGCATTTAGGGTTGGGATTAGGATCTTTTAGTTAGTCAAAAAACCTAATGCTAGTCTTAAAAAAGAACATATTCAGCATTTGGAGTCGGCATTAGGGTCTTTTTGGTTAGCAAATATGCCCTCCACCTAAACCTTAAATGCTGAAATTTTTTCCATTGTTTAGGGTTAGGGTTAGATTTTTGTTAGTTTATACCCTAACCCTAACTGTAACTGCATATCCTGAAATAATAGGATTTAGAGTTATTTTTAGTTTAGTGTATATGACTAACCATAACCCTAGGGCCTAAACCCATAAGTTATGCAAGGTTTGCAGTTAGAGTTAGTGCATACTTGTTTCTGTGATTCCCTTCTACAGCTTTTCAAGAACCAAGATATGCATTTGGTATTTAGACATGAATTCGTTTTCTCAAGTTAAATCAGCTATCCCTGATGCTATGTTCCATTTTGAGATAATACCACACCTATTTGCTATTAAAATTTTCACCACCATGTTCTTTTGAGTGATCAAACTTGTAAAAGGTGGTTGTTCAACAGTTCAACTTATTTGTCACTTCTAAAGTGAAAACTGGAGAACACAAGTTAATGGTACCCATGAGTAGTCCAACAATGTGACAACTACATTGTGCAACCTAAACACTGGATAACCCAGGCTGATTTCACCCATTAGTAACCCAAAAGTGTGCTGAAGCATACATACGCTAAATGACCTGACTTTCTATCAAGCTGAAAATGTGAACCACTTGTCATGCACTATATTGACACATAAAGAATTGCTCCTATGGTAGGAAAATATAATGACCACCCCTACCTTTTTTAAAAAAAAATTGACAATATCAAATCACACCATAAACTGGCAAAGATTGAACATACTGCTGTCATAAAGTACTGATTACAGATTACAACACTGATGTTATGTTGAGGTAAACAAATGCAGAATTACCCAAAAATGATTACAAATATCATGCACCCAAACAACTTAGCAATTGATGAATAATGTGATACCTTGAAAGAATGGAGTAGACAACTCGAACAGTGATCAATAAACTGGAACTATTGAAAGATGATCTGAAACAGGACTATTAGGACCATAGCGGCCTAGGACAAAGAGGGCACTTACAGAGTCAAGCAACCCCTTACAACCTTCACCCAATTCCACAAGACGGCAATAGAAAACAGATATACATATTGTCTGAAATCAACCTTGCAAGAGAGAGGGCCTGAGGCGCAAGAAAAGGGTGGCAAGCAGACTCGTAAGTAGGCCATCCAAGAAGGGCCATTGCAGCCTAGGGCAAAGAGGGCACTTACAGAGTCAAGTAACCCCTCAGGACCTCCTCCTTGACTCTACAAGATGGCAATTGTCTGTAGGGAGACAAGACATTGTTAGGGAAAGCAGGTACAAGCCAGCAAGCAGAGGGTTGTGGTAGACATCTACTTAGGCTTGGTGTAGAAATGGCTTCAAGCGGACCCATCATGTCTCTTCCCCCAATGTGTTTATACTCTATGAATATAATGAGGCTTGATTAACCCCAACGATTAACTATATATATATGTGTGTGTGTGTGTGTGTCTGTATTTTGCATATGTTTTTCATGTTGTGATTGCAAGATCCAAATCCAGGATTGTGTTATGAGGAAAGATTTATTTGGGAAGATATAAACCTAACCCTAATTTGTGGCAATTGTGATTTTAGGGCAAGTTAAGAAGGGCACATCACAAAATTAGATTAGACTAACTTTTCCATTAGTTTCACATAGTGTGTGAAGCAAAAAAATCACCGCAGATAGGGCACATATTAACATGCCACTAGTCATTTATATGAAAAAAGAAACTGTGAATTCAATGCTTCACTAGTATAAAGATCAAAAGCCAGTGTGAATTTGCAGCTGTCTTGCTTCTTTGTGAATAGCTAAAAATAAAAGGTAAGAAAAATCAATTTAAAATTTGCAAATTTAAACATTTGTATCACTTGTAGAAAGATCAAAAGTCAGTGAGAATCTTCAGCTGTCTTGCTTCATTGCAAATAGCCAACAACTATAAGATGAAAATAATCTGTTAGAGACATGTTAGAAACATACACTGTAATTACGGAGAATTTTTTCAGAACAAATTCAATATCATTAAGGCAAAATAGTGAATGGCCACAAAATAGCTGAATATACTATCCCAAAGATAATACTTACAATGCCAGGGAATGTATTGCACCTATTTAAGACATTAACACCCTTCCTACATGACTGGAACTTACATTAACATGCATGCTATTTTGTGCAATAGTAAGTTAAACAATCAACAAGCTATGATCTCAAAGGCAAACATGGTAATATGTAAAAATTTGAAACTTCAATAAAGCAGGAAAGCGATGGAACAAAATTTACGAAAGTAAAATGTCAAAACAAGCACACCTTGCCTGAATAGCATTCGCTCAATGTTGTCAATGCGCTTTTGTATAGTTTGCAAAGTTGAACTCAAAGATGAAACCCTCTTACGTACACCTGAAAGCTTGGTTGCATGCTGGGTAATAAAAGGTAAGGGTGCATCTTCCAACAGTGTATCCAGTTCTGACAAACCAACAAGATTGTTTTAAAAAGTCAACTCTGATGTTCTGTTTCAAATTAGCCATCATCTTCCAGAAAGAGAGATTTAAGTGAAGACAGAAGAGAATTTAATTTTAATCAATCAGTTATTTCATGTTTTCAGTGGCTTTTCAGTATTAAGAAGTAATTCTATATTATCTCATCCTGCAGTGAAGTTTAATCTTCAAAGATGCATCAGTACTATGATGCACTTATAAATGTGGACCAGCACGTTATTTTAATGGTTTTTAGGAATCAAAATACTTCTCAAGCAGTGGCTACCACAATGAATCATGAAAATATCAATAAATTTAGTAATTTACAATTTCTGGGATGCACCAAAAACTGCCGGTGCTGACATGCTAATTGATGAGGGAAACGAGGAGCTCTCGCCAGCTTATCTTTTACCAGAACACCACAGCATGAGGAATATCGGAGATTTATTAGAAGGAATAAAATGAGATGAAGCCAAAAGAGAAAAGGAGAAGAAGAAGAAGAAATTTTAATGTCTAGGAAGCTAAAAATAGCCTATGAGACAGACCACCTCAACAAACTGATTTCTGCATTTCAGTACTTTTCCTATGCAAGGTGATGATGAGTGACCCCAGCTTCTCAACAGTCCCCTCACTGAATAAATTATTAAAGAGTTGCAATAATTTACAAAAGATGCCATTTGAGTTTTTGGAGACAAAGGGCTATTGTTTGCACTAGGTCAAATTTTAACAATAAGAATTCAAAGGAAAAAACAAACAAGTGTATCAATTTACCATGGACCTGATAATGGATTTTCCAATTCAAGTGACTGGAATATATAATCTCTGTAGGCAGACTAGCCGCAATCATTCTCTTTATTTCAAACAGATGGTATCAGGGTTTGTTTATGTTGTACCAATCACAACATCTTTTCTGATCAAAGGCATTCAGCATTAGTGTTTGTTCCTATTTCAGATTCGCGGATGTGGGGAGGTGTTGTGTGGTTTTCACACCATCATCCCATTGCAAATGGGGACCCCCTCTTTTGCTGCTAGGTCTAAGTAGCAGCGTGGAGTTTGGCAACAATCTGGGTGCAGGAGGTTTTGTTTGAGCAAAATCTGGGAATTTACAGAATTTGGCTAAGTCTAAAAGTGGGAAATCAAGATAGAAATCAAGCTAACGAAAGGTAAAATCGGCCCAGGTATCGATTTGAGATGAGACTCTATTTGGTTCCTATCAAATCCTTTCCCATCTTATCGATTAATAAAGGAGGGAAGAAGATGAGATATAAGTTGAGCCCTTGTGGGATGAGCTAGAAACAAAACCAATCCCCAAGGCCCCTTTACTACGTACGAATGGCCTTGAAGAGGGTATAATTCACTTCAAATGCAAAGTCATGGGCCCTACTTCCAATTTGCAGCTCCAACCAATCAACAAGGCACAAGAGAAAAATGTGTGGGCCTGGTTTATAAACTCTAAGCCCAAGTTCGATCCAAATGGGCCCTAAATCTGGGCATAAATCGATATAAAGCAGCCCCATAAGAAAACCTGTGGGCCTGATCTAATCAGATCAGGCCCTAATTCGATGGAAGAAGAGGCTAAATATGGCCTAAAAAAATATAACGTGTGGCCTAGGGCCCTAAATCTGAGCTCAAAACTCTAAGAGATCTTCCCTATATCCCTAATGTGTGGCCTTGGGACTGCATATCAGATTTACATTTGAATAAATGGGACCTAAATCAGTCCCATGTAACGTGTGGGCTAGATCTGGTATAGATCAGGCCCTAAATCATTTAAAATCAACCCCTTGGTCCCAAATCTGATCTCTAAGCATGTAACATGTGGATTAAAAACAAGTGGGGACTCCAAAATTCAAGGCATGGACCCAAATCTGGGTGCAAAACATTAAAATCAGACCAAGCATGAAACGTGTGAGGCCTAATCGGGCCTAAATTCGAATTTGCATGGACCCTATAGCCTAACATATGGGCTCTAAAATCAAGGCAGGAATCCCAAATGAAATTCATATATGGAGGTACAAAACTCGATGCAGATCTGGATAAGTAAAGAGGCACAAAACTCGTTGCAAACATTAATTAAGCAAGGATAAGCCTCATATTTAATAAAAGGCTTCATCGAATTCAATGATGAGCATCAATTGGGCCCATGTATACCTCGAACTTAACCACATGAGGGCCTTAAATTCGAAAATGAAATAGCCAAGGGAAATAAATTTAATGCAAGGCCTTTCATTTAATGCAATTGAAACATTTAATATCTGATGATGAGGATTAAATGGAGGCTACGTCTATATAAACAAGGCAGTAAGGCCTTCATTTTACAAAACATCTTCATTGCAAACACAAGCAAAGAGTAGGCTAAGTTAGTCGTCTTTATTATGGTTTTGCGGTTCAAGGTCAGAAGGTGACCCCGAAAAAGCGGGGTCAGAACGAGGTAGAGAAAATACCTTGAGCCAACGTTCGAATTCCCGCATGGCGTCTAAAAAAGGAGACAACACGCTGAGCAACCCACGTCATACTCCCAGGAAAAGCTCAAACGACCTTTAATAAACAGGTACCTGTACCTGAAACCAACACAGATAGGTAGGTAGAGAATGCTTGCTTCAAGACAACTTGTGCATTTTGAAGCAAACCCCCTACAATTCTATGGGCCATCCCCTACTATTATAAGGGGCCCCTACTATTCTAAGGGAAGGTGCCCGGGTGGTGGCTAGAATCAGAAATAGAGGAAGGCCTAACAACTGAACTCATCTCGAATGGGTTGAACCAACCGGATCTCCTCCCTTGCATAGGTCGAGTGATCATCAGATAAAAACTATCCGTCTTAGTTCTCTCTGTCTCGCGCCAGTCCCTGAATCCCTCTGTGGGGACCAACCCCTCCATCTTAGGCGGTTATGGTCAGTGGGGTTGGGGCCTTGGGTGGTATAGTTAAATGGGTTGTTCTCTGGCTAAGAATCAATCCTCAGGCTGGAGATTTCGAATTTGCAGGGGCAGATTGAGGTGATTCTTTTTGTCAGATCTGTATCTTTCTAGCACGCTTTGGCATCAAGGGACGCCACCAAACATATCACATCAATCACCTTGAGCAACAGTAGGCAGTGACCATTAAAGAAGACTTATTTCCTATCAGCTACAGGTCTAATTTTCATCTCAGAACACCTTACAACAGCACTTTAATTGATTACAGGTCTAATGACAACACGATTTGACTCCAGTTCTAAGTTAGGATCCAATGTTGGGCCATCTAAATGGTATCTCATATATTAGACATAGACAAATAAGTTGATCATCAATTACAATCTTCAGATTTTGGCATACATATCAGATCAGGTGTGGCATTTTAATCACATCTTTGGCTAGACATAAGCAAAGTGGCGGTTAGCATCACTAGTAATAGAACTAATAGCATTGAAACAAATCAGTTTAGGAAGTCTTTGAAGGCATCATGAGTCCAAATCGTTTCAGTTTCTAAATCTGATATAGGTAATGGAAGTTCTGATTTTTTTTTACTAACTGCTGATTCTGAAAATCAGATTTGATTAAGGCATATTCAGTCCTGATTATGTTGTTTGTTGCAAGGCCAAGCATGGAAAGAAGAACTGAAAACCCCAAGGCCAAAACCTCAAGCCAGGGAAGGAAAGGACATATCAGCACATCCAAAAAGGCAGCTTAGAAAATCAAGGTTGCTGATGTATTAGAACAAGAAGAAGAAAAGGCTCAAAGGATTGAAAGAGAGAATCAAGAAAGATTGGAACCTGATAGACTCTAGGTCATCCAAAAGGCGAGGAAGATGAAGATATTTCAAGAAGAAGAAGCAATTATGAAGGTGAGTCATCACAAAGCAAATGATTTCTCATCAGCAAGTAAGGGGTATTTATCAAGTTTCTGGATGAGAATGATGAGGTGGCAGCAATTTGCTCAACCAATAAAAATATGCCAAGTGTCCCCATGGAGAAGATTAATGGGATTATGTCCACGTTCATTGAATGTGAAAAGAGGATGAGGATGAGGAGCACAATTCCCAAGGTGATGAGGTGGCTTCTTCTACAAGTGCTCTCTTCTCATTGGTCCACTTGTCATTGCACCTTATCCGGTTGTTATGGATTTGAATTTTCTTATTGGCCCATAAAAACAATGTAATTTTCTAATTGGCCCACATGGTGGTGCTTAATTGTAATTGGGTGGGCATTTAATAATTGTAGCTATGGTTATGGAAACCCTAATTAGGGCTTATGTGGGATAATCTTGGCCCTTAATTTCAAATCAATCTTGGTGTAATGAGCCCAACCTGGCTCTGCTATGAATTAATAGATTTTGCAACCACAAAATATGCCTCCCTGGCTCTCCTCTATAAACTCTAACCAAATTTACTCCACAAGATCATGTAACAACACTTATCTTTTGAAACAAATATGAAACTTCCCTTTTTAAAACATTTTTTCAATATTTAAATCAAACAACAATTCTCCAGGAAAGATTTAATTCATTGAAGCAAAAACAAAACTATGTCAAATAATATGGCGTTACAATTCTTTGAACAATCAGCAACCATTGAGTAGAGTAATTGTAAAATGCTACCTCATATAATTTGGATTAATGTTGGCCGCACTGTTTCAACACCATCTGTGGCATCCAACCAACCAACACTTCTAATTCGTTTCCTTCCCCACACTGAAAGTGCAAGGCGGCTAGTGGTATTTACGGCAGCTTGTAACTATGAAGGAAGATGCCCAAAGCAGACTTCCGACTCCTCAACTCCCACCTGCGATATGATGATCACTGACTTTCAACCGCAGCCTCTTCTTGATATCTGTAACCACAAGAACAATGCATAAACTCAAACATCAATTACCCTTAATACAATTCACCAACATTGCTAGTTGGTTCAAAGCGCAGCAAATCTGAGATTATACGTTCTTAGCCAGCATAAATCACTAAACCCTCGATTTCTTCCTTGCAGCCAGAATTTGTAAATCGACCTCCAACAATAAGATCCAATTCACAGCCAAGAAACTCTTAAATCAAATTTCTAGAATGATATTATTCCACCACTCTAGCAAATAAAATTGACCTCTTCTGCAGGCCCCAGTTCAAATGAATTCAATCCAGCGATTAATTGTACCCTCAGTGTGCCAATTAATTATCAAAATTCTCCAAATCCGCAGACAAAACTTTCAGAATTGCTTCTTCCTCTAGTAACAGGCAGACAGTGTGGAAGAAGGATTGGTTATACTTCAACAACCAATTAGATATTAACTTCAGAAGAATCAGTCTTCTAGAAGCCAATTTGACCCTTATACTTCAGCAAGGGCACAAATCAGAACTTTTCCTCAGAGAAAACAAACCAAATATAATATAATCAATCGATAGTGAATGAATGCCTTGCCTATTGCTTTTATAATTAAAAAGTGTCTTCTCTCACACACTTTTCACTTGAAGCACTTTTATACTTAG
>MU224552.1:2900949-2924169 GCA_018584345.1 Thuja plicata
TGTTTCTTGTGCCCAAGATTTAAAACTTTTCATCCCGGTTCCGACGAGCTATAACACTAAGGTGCCCAACATATAATACCAACAATAATGGCAACCTTAGCAAATTTAATTAAATAATAATAATTCACCCGTCTTGCGAAAACAACTGAAGAAGCATCAGAATCGAAATCTGTTTGCACTAGAGTGATCCTGATGATAAAAGATGATGAATGAACCTGATGGGGTGACTTACTAAAAATAGACACTCTCTCCAAGATTCTTGGAGCCCAAACCACAAGCCATAAATGAAAACTGAGAGCATCATTCAACTCCTCTAACTCATCTGAGCTCATCGGAACTATCCATCGACTTACTATAAATAGTAAGTTCGCACCAAAGACCCTCTAAACACCTCACCAGACCACGAGGATCGCGATAATGATCTGGCACCATCCATTCAATGACCCTGCTAAAATTGGGGACATTACACTTGGCCACTCATTGTACTAGGAACTACTATAAAAGGCCAAGGCCTCCTCATTTGTAATGAATTAGTTTTAGAGTAGAGTGGGAGAGTTATGTTGGAGAATTGTTGCCAAAGTACTACCAAATTGTTCTTTATTCGTTGTTAAGATTTGCATGGTGGATATACATGATCATTTTGGAGTATTGCATGGTTCTTTGCATCCCTCACTTAGATTAGGATTTCATTTCATGTTGTTTAGAAGTAGCTTAGTTGAATGAAAGAAATTGTGGATGTTTACTTGTTTGACTCAAACAAAACTAGGCCACTAGCCTCTTGCTGATGGTAAGAGTGCCTTGTGTGGTAAGCTAGTGATTGCTCTTAGCTTCAATTGATATTCAATCTTTAGTTTGCATCCATTGATGGGATTGAAGAGGAGATATCGATGTGAAAATCATTCGAGTATACCTTAGAAGCTTGCACTAGGTGGGTGGAAGTCGCTGATAAAACCGCATCTAGTAGAATCCAAGTCATCCATACTTCCTTTCATTCATAGTTATAAGTAGAAGTAGAAGTTAAGTTTAAGTTTAAGTTTAAGTTGAAGTCAAGAGTTGGAAATCAAAAACTATATTTCATTGCACATTGTGAAGCTAAATCTTTAGAAGTGCAAACAGTTGATATCCATTGAATGAACAAGCATAAGTCCCCTAGGTGTTTACCAGCAAATCACATTATTTCACTGAGCAAGTATCGAAGAAACCTTGAAGTCACCTTGTGATCTTACTTTGCAAGCTTAGCATGAGAAGTGACCTTATTCAAGAGAGAGTTGAATATTTAGTGTTTCACCTTGAAACATTGGGTATTTGATTTTGTTTGTTGTAGTGGAACAAAACTCACATCAACAAGAGGCTGAGAGGACCCTCTATCACCTTATTCCCTTTTTTTGTCAAGTACTTATGGGAGGTATATTTTCTTTGCTGCCCAAGGTTATCAAAGTGATCACTGGAACTGCAAGGCATTAGAAACTTGGGGAATAAATCAAGAATCAGAATGTTCATTAGGAGGCTAGGAAGAATGGTCTATTTTTTGATCTTGATGTGAAACAATTGACTCATAACATTGCCATGCTAGCTACTTTTGGATGATCCACAGATTTCAGGGTTTTCAGCTGTTGCTCACTGCCTCGTATAATTAAGCAGAGAAAACAGGGTGACACAAGCAAATTTTGAGACTAGATAATACCCCAGGGGTTTGTACTTTGAAGATGACGAGTGCAAGGGGCTTTGATAGCTATCAAGAACTGTGTATTACTGGATTTTAAATGCCCTTTAGCAAAGCAAAAAAATGTGTTTCAACGTTATTAGTTATAGAATTAAACAGCTTCAACACAGAGATTAGGAGTAAATCATACCATGAACAGTGATCGCAAAAGAATGCCATGGGCTCCAAATCAGAAAAAAAATCACCTATGCAAAATCCTAAAAATAAGTGGAGAAGGACGCATTTCAATTCCAAAGTGTAGAACAAGGAACAAAGGAAAAATGTTCTACATAAGGGCACTAATCCAGAAACACTGCATGAACCAGAGATGACTGATCTTTCTGAAGAAACTTTGCTGGCAGGGTATGCTTCAAAGAATGATCAGGGCAAAATTCCCAAGTATTCATTTTGGACTAAGATACAGGTCCTGGTACTGATTTGGGTTTGGGTTCAGAGGTTTAATTCAAGGATTCGGTCAAAAACAATTGGGGATTGGGTTCATTTTGGGTTTGTTCATAAAAAAACATTAAAAAAAACATAAAGATATATTTATAATTATAGTCTACAAGAAGAAATATATATATTTGTAGTCTACAAGAAGAAATATTAGCAGAAATATACATAGTTCTTAGTATCTTTAATGTAAAAAAAAAAATTATAAGCTCTATACAATATTGACAAAGTTAATTATTTTTTATATAATAATAATATTATAAATAAAATTAATATAAATATATTAATTTAAAAAAATATTACCTATTCATATCATTTCCAACTTGTGCAAAATCTTATCATTGCTTATTCATCTATAAACCATAACATTAACATGATTATATCATATCATTACTATATAAAATCAACATTACCCATACGACTATAGTCTATAATTAACATAACATTACCAATTTCCTCATCATATTGTATTTCAGTTTAAGTCCTCAATATAAAATCACCAGATGGTAAAGCTCACAGGAGATCTCTGTAACCTTTTACCCTCAAATTTCCACTCCATCCCTTTTTCTTTGAGTGGTTGTGATAAATTATTGCTTACATGTTGCTATCCACCCTAAATTATCCTGCTCCAGCTAATCTATTATCTCCCATACATTTTACAGAAGCCAAGGTTTGCTGCAAGAAAAAAAAGAAAAAGAAAGCATAAAAAATATTTAAAAACGTCAAACTGAAATTGGCTTTGTTGTGCATTCTCAGAAACTTTGGTTAGGTTTGGCATGGGTTCACCCGGGTTCATCCGGGATGAACTCACAAAGAAAATGCAGTCCCCTAGGTGATCTCTGTAACTTTTTACCCTCAAATTTCCACTCCATCCCTTTTTCTTTGAGTGTTTGTGATAAATTATTGCTTACATGTTGCTATCCACCCTAAATTATCCTGCTCCAGCTAATCTATTATCTCCCATACATTTTACAGATGCCAAGGTTTGCTGCAAGAAAAAAAGAAGAAAGCATAAAAAACATTTAAAAACGTCAAACTGAAATTGGCTTTGTTGTGCATTCTCAGAAACTTTGGTTAGGTTTGGCATGGGTTCACCCGGGTTCATCCCAGATGAACTCACAAGGAAAATGCAGTCCCCTAGCTCTATCCCCCGCCACACTGCATCAAGATCTAAACCAAGGTTTTCTGTAAAGAACCAGTAACATAGTTTTTGAACAAATAAGGAAAAGCAAAAGAGAACTAGGACAGATTAAAAAACGTGAACAATGGAATTGATCTGCTACTAGGAAATAAAATTGGGTGCATATGGAAAAGTAACCAAGAGCCTCTGGAACTTAAAAGATGTATCAATGTCCATTCAGAGTATACATTAATAAAGTACCCATTCATCCTGTGTGGATTAAAGGATTGAACATAAAAGGGTAAAATTGGGATACTGGAAGACGCATAATTCAACGGCCTATGTTTTGGAAAGATTTAAGTGAAACTTAGTTTTCCAGGAAATATCGAATTGACTAAACCTTTTAAAGGCCTCCACAACAACAGTGGTCTAAATTAAACTTTGATGGTAAATCAAAAGGCAACCAAGTATGTCACATTCAGGCATATCCTAATAAAGTCTATTGATGAGGTTGTGGTTTCTGAGACTTTCAATACTAAGAGAAATACCAATAATGCGGCCAAAGGGAAAGATCAAGTTGAAGGTTGAAGCACAATTCAAAAACTTAAGACTCAGTAGACCCAATTTTGCCTCAAAGTTGGAACCTCTGCAAAAAATCGTCGAAAATTCAGCAGCTTAAAAAGATAATTAAATTCCTTAAGAAAACATAAATTTTATGTAAAATACATTTACAAAACATATCAAATGAGTCTCTAAAACGTTGTGAAGTATTTCTCATTAGATTTTTATACAAAAAGAGCATGTTGGTACCCCTTGCGAAACTCCATTTTCAGGCCTAATTTTGTAACTTTATTGTCAGTCTTCAAGTTGACAAACAGGTCAAGTAAACTCTTGTGTTCCCAGTTAGTGATTATCATGTTCTAGTGTTTCAACTAACAGGTTGAAGGATCACCTCAAGTTCATATGGAGTAAACAATGGTGGTAATTGAGGACAAATCAGAGAAGAAACGTGGAGTGATCTAACATGTGGAGTTCTTGTATTTGGACTAGGCACACCAAGCACTTGATTGTCTTTACCATGTGACCTACTTCTTTGCACATGTATTCTAGCATCATAATTCAATATATGAGGTATTCTAGTGGTTCTTAACATCAAGTAGGGTAGAAGCCAGAGCAGTATTTTCAGTCATCATCCAAGAAGAGATAAAATCAACAGATGGCAAGCGAGATTAAAATGCACCTAGAACTTATAATGGTAAATGCACTATAAAACCCTGCTAGCTTAAACCAAGTGCCGTTTGAATGTGGAAACAATGTGGAAACCATGCATGGTCATGAGTAAAGTGGCGAAATCTTTAAGTGGTTAGTGCCTAGCACATAAAGGTTATGAAAAGAAGACTTTGGCACCATTTTGGAGTGGCATTGCCCTCTTCGAGTTCTGCCTAGCATTTGAAAACATGGCTCAAACTTTCCAAAGTTCTGTCAATCGTCCTAAGAGTGGCAAAAAGGATGTAAAAATGCATCAAGGTGATAAAAAGAGGGCCAAGGTGTTCTGAAAACACACCCAATGTGGTAGGGGCCAATCCTAAAACATGTTCTAGACTAATAAAATCAGCGCCTTTTTGTAATGGCATGTCAAGGATAAACTCTTCCAAGGTTCCTCAAAAGTGGTGAGGCATTAAGTGATTAGCACCTAGTGTTGAAGGAGAAAAACAAGCCAAAACTTGGGCGCACTTTTAAGTGAAATTGCTCTCTCAAAATTCCACCCAAAATCATAAAATATGGAAAACGGCTTATGAAACTCCATCCAAGGCTAAAAGAAGTTTAAGTGAAGAATACAGGTGCATTTTGATGGTGACTTTGTCTCTTGTATTTCCTCCCAAGTGTAATTTTTGTGTGGCAAAGCGACCATGAAGTTCCACCTCTTGTCTTCCACTTATATGAAAGCAAAAATCAGAGTTTTAAAGCAAGAAATAAAAGCATGCAGAACCTATATATCAAGGATGATCTCCTCTCAAACTTCACCATCAAACTCCTATTTGCTGTTAACATATGATTCTAAGGCATGTTTTCCTGATTTTTGCAGCATTTTTAAAGTAATTAAAAATATCCATTGTGAAGGTTGGTAGAGCAGCTATAGTGTTTTCAGAGATATCAGCTGAGTTGGTTGAGATGTATACCCTAGAACCCTATGACAAGTTGGTGCAGTAAAGAAAAAGTTGTCATCGCAGAAGTATGATATTCCTTACTCAAATCTCACTTTTTAAGTTACAAGTATTTGATGAATTCCCCAATAGGGTAGGCAAATTTCTCAATAAGTAGGAATAAATTTTAACAGCACAGTATAACAGATAAAATCCCTAGAACAATCGTGACTTTCAAAATTGTAATATTGAGAATTAACAAGCTCCAAACATATTTATTTCAGTAGATTTCAGACATTTTTCAATGTCACATCTTATGATTAGATTTCTTAACTTACAATTCATACAAAGATGAAACTACACAACATTCTGACCTTATAGCAGCAATCTGTATATTTAATGCTGGAATATGAATGCTGACTAATAATGTTGCAGGTATGTGTTGATGTGAGTTTTGTGACGAACCCAACGTACAAGATACGATACATATTTTACCCTCTCTTGCACAAGGAAACTCCAAATGCTGAACAATGTGAAATTGTGTGATCAAGTAAAGCAACCCCAAGGTTTACAATGTGTACTAGCATCTTTACTGTTGGACACAAATCAGTTTTATGATATAATTGTTGGTAATCACAAAGGGACTTACACTATTCATTAATGGACATCTATCAACTTCTCAAATGACAAATGATCTGGCAATACAAGTGCAACTACTTCTAATGAAGATTTTGAAATAAAATGCAAATAGGATATGGATTTAGAAATCTAGACTAACTATATATCTAATCCTACCAATGCAAGAGACTATTGATGATGAGGTGAAACTAACCAATCCTTGCTTCACCAACTTAAACAACTACGTAAAGGAAGGTGCTATTTTCTAAGGATGCGTGGATGATTTTCAAATCACTTATGCACATCAAAACCATAAAGTATGAGAATCAATGAACATGAAGAAATTGAAGTTAAGTGGTTTACAATGAGTTCATCCTAACTTTGCACTATTACTTGCAATCAATAAGTACCAAAAGGTATGAACATAAGTTACACCATTAACCAACAATAATATCTTCCATCCATCTACTCAACATAAACAGCTTCTACTTAACATAAGCAAATCCTAAACCATGCAACACCCCAAAATAACACAAGTAATTTACCATGAAACAACGATGAATTTGCAATTATTTTGGCAATGTCTCAACAACAATTTCTCCAAAATCTCTCCCTTTACAAATGAAATGAGCAAGTCTTATATAGAGGCCTCAAGTACAATGGATGGCTCAAACTGATTCAAGATCAACGGCCCAAATTATTCTAAGCAACCCTAATTAGAGTTTGTCATAACTACCACCTACAAGCATTTAATGCTAACCAATGAGAAAATTACATTGCTTTGAATACATATCCTTTTGAGGATGGACCAATAAGAAAATTCATGGTGATGATACATTAAATGCATTCCACGTGCCAACTTGTAATAACTTGATTGGTGGAGATGAAAGGGCACCATCTCAGCATGCTTATCTTGTAAACTTCACTTCAACTCCACTTCTTCATCCTCCTCATTTTGGGAATCTTCTCATTGAAATGATCTTGAAATTGATCTTGTCTTGATATCTTGGCCTTGATCCTTCTTCGTGACTCGAACTTGTCGACCCTCGTCTTCCCTTGTTTGGGCTTGATCGTGATGTTGTCACTTGCATTGTTTGTTACCCATCATCTTCCATGCAATTATTGTCTTTGAATCTGGTTTGCATCCTAACTTTCCTTATTCCATGAGATTTGTATATTTGCAATTTGATCACCACCCTTGGTTGAGGTTTACAACAATTCGGATATACTACATTGATCATCTTAATGATGCTTTCTTTATGGAACACCAAATCACTTCGCAAAGGAAAAATGTAAGAAATGCATTTCATAATCCTTTCCTCTACATCGCTGAAGTTGTAATGTCCTTCCTTCATGTTGCTTTTGATGTTGCAATAATCTCTCCTACAGGCCTTGTCCTTGAACATCACCTTCTCAATGATAAACTCCAATCTATCTTCATGCATATATCCTTGCACAACAATAGAAACAACCTATGTCATCTTCTTGCTTGCCATCTCCATGCTAAAAACCATCTTTCACCTAGGCCTTCTCTATGTATGAATCCTTGCAAAACAAGAGGAAAGACTTGTGTTAGAAGTAAAATATTTTGTAAGATAATCATTAACACTTTTAATCGGAATTTGAAAGAAAACATCTTGTGAAGACATCTTGTGCCTGATTTACAAACTTTCAACCTTGGCATCTTATGAAATCAATTTCTGATTTTTTATCTAAGCTTTGATTGTTCTGGGTTTTAAACACTTGATTTTCACTTGAATACGCCCAACGAATCACTTAATTCAATAATTTTACCATTGCATAATCGACATCAAGCTCATACTTGATTGAAATCTTGGAAAATTCTGAATTCTCACAAAGTTCAAGTCTACTACAATTTGCACTCTAACCACCTTCAGCAATCTTGATCTTCCTTGGAAGCTATCAAACACTTAATTCCCACTTTCACTTCTAATTTTCTTGTTTTTTTGTTGCTTTGCACTTGACTAATTTGCTCTTGGTTTGTTGCTCAATTGTGATTGGAATGAGGCATTGGATCATCTTTTATATGCCTCACTTCCAAGGGACATGTATGTTGGGGTTAGAGAGGGTTAACTTGCTCATTTGTGAAAAATGCGGGTCTTAGTCCTTTGTAGTGTTCACTTTCGAAGAAAAATGCTACAATTGTAGAACAAAGCAAAAATGGTGAAAAATGCTTGAGAGATGAATGAATGAATGACCATCAAATGACCAGATGTATGCTTTATTGGTTGAATCAGGGTTTAGAGGCTTTTTAGTTTAAAATTAAAAATTAAAAATTGGCATGTGGGGCCCATTTTTGGGCACCCACATGCCCGGATTCCTCAGATTCCCGTCCGAAATCCTACCGGAACCCAAGCAGAATCAGAATCCGGATCGTACTAGAATCAGGGTCTGAGGCATATTAGAGGAATTCGGTAACGTAGGTGTTTGGTTGTTCTAATACCTAAAATGGCCTTTTTAATACTCCACGCCTTTCCTTATACCCCCTTTGGATATGATTTGAAGTTTTGAACCCTCAACAAGGTTGTGGTCGGTCTTAGAATCCCTTCACCACTTAAGCGATTATCCTTCCCTGATTGCCCAAACCCCCAACATCCTCCAAAGTCTGCCACAATTCAACACCACTTCCAAACAAGTTGTGGCAGCCTTCTATGACTCTTAATGTCTCAATAGATAAGAATCACCCTTTTATTAATTTTGCAGCTAACATAAAATCCTCTTTCAATTTAGAAAACAACACCCAGTACAATATTAGCCCTGCAAGGCATCTCCATACAGGTGGCACCAGCTATTTTAAGGATAAGAGTTTAATATGAATCGACTAGTGCCACTGATAATACATTTTTCACAAATTCAATTTACCTCCATATCTTCACTGAAATAACTCCTCTTACAAATTTATATTTGCTTGCAATCCTCTCTAAATAATACATCTTTAAAATATGTATTACAATCTTGAAAAAGGCTACAATCAGGCAATTATTTGGTGTGGCCAGCAAACAATTAATCATTGACTATAGCAGCTCCCCTCTAGTTATTTAATAAAAATATTATGGTTGGACAATACTAAAAGATTTGCCACTTATGCATGTAATCATCTGAAATATACTTGAACATATAACAAAAGTAATCACATTTCAAAAATCAATGAGTTGCATGGAGCCATCTACTTTTTGAGAATTGACTTGGGATCTAGCTATTATCTAATTCATGATTGTGGAGGACACTCAAAAGGCAGCCTCTGTGTGTCATCATGGACACTATGAGTTTATGTCATGCCATTCTGGCTAATGAATGCACTAACCACTTCCCAATCAGCCATGAACTAGGTATTTAGTTCTCAATTTAGAAAATTTGTTTTGGTAATCTTCCAAAACATCTTGATCTACAATAAAACTTGGAAAGGCCTCAACAAGGATGTTCTAGGATATTTTAGAATGCACTACTTGCTAATAAAGCAAGGCACACTTCCCCAGCAAGTTTACAACAACCTTTACCCATTCCCAGCCAAAAATGGGAAGTATATCCATGGATTTTATCATAGATCTTCCTAAAGTGAATGGCAAAGACTACATTTTTGCAATCATGGAACCATTTACTAAATATGTCCATTTCTTTGCCATCCCTATTGAGTTTAGAGCGCAAGAAGTGGCTGACTTGTTTTTCATAGAGGTGTTCTAGATTTATCACTTGCCAAAGACCATTTTTCGTGACAAGGACAACAAATTCCTCAACTCCTTTTGGCAAGAGTCAATTTGTTTGATTGGCACCACGTTCATTCCAAGTACTAGCTATCACCTCTAAACTATGTTGAAAACACCCCAAGACTGGGGGGACTGGGGAGTGAATCAGTCTTGATTATATACTTGAAACTTTTTAAATCACAATTCCACATTAATTAAACTTAACCAAATTAGCAACAAAGAAAGATAAAGCAATGAACATCGTACACATGAGAACACCAGATTTACGTGGGAAACCCAAGAAGGGAAAAACCAAGGTGAGTTCTAACTCACACTATGAAAATAGTATTACAATGATTGTTTTAGGCTCACTGTCGAAGAAGCTCATTGCTCTGAACATGGAAGGTAAGGCGCACAACCTTAGGGCAAGATACAAAGGACTTGTAGACTAAGACACATTGTCATAGGGCAAGATACAAAATTGCCAAGGACTCGTTGTCTTATAGAAGATACATGAATATTATGAATCAAAATGAACAAGCCTTAAGCGTACTGCCTCCAGCAATTCTCCAGGCAAGAAGCCTTCCTTGAACTATTGTCTCAAGCAACCAACTTCATGACAATCACCATTCACACATCCACCGTCTCAATACTGGTATACTGATTGATATGATTGTGAAGGTGCACCATCCAAACTGATCTTTGCACTTCTCTTCAAAACATATTCGCACAACTCATTCCACACTTCAACACATTGAATTAATCTTCAATATATATCAACTTCTTCATCAAAACCCTCAATTAGGTCGGTCAAAACAAAGAACAAACATATGTCCTATCAAGTCGACCACCAAACACAATTGCAGTGATTGTGGTCCACTCCAAGAGATATAGTGGGCCTAAAAACATCATCACACATCTTTCTAAGTAGCTCCAAATGATTTGCACGTGGAAACGCATCCTCCAAAGTCGTCAACACAATGTAACATGTAGATAAACTATGTAGCGCATAGCCAGTTGGCCAAAAAAAATAATTCAACTGAAAATAATTTCAATGTGGATCTTCACACGCCATGGTAAGACCCAAAACAACACTTTAACTCAACTTCCAACACAAGTCCGGACCCAAAGAATAAGGTCCAAACAAGAAAACCAGCATAGTCGGCTAGGAAGCTATAACAAACAACACTGTGAGAAACAGAACATCATAACTATCTTTGTGGAGCAAAATGCCAACTGAAAACTAAACTAAGAAACTGCACAAGCATTCCGACCATGTGCTTCAAACTACAATACCAAAAACATCAATGTGGAGCATTCTCCGAACCAATCCTGAAAGACAGCCAGACTATCAACAAACTTCAACTACCAACCACATCAACTACAATGTTGAGGACCTGAAACCGTAAGAGTGCAACATCCACAAAACATAAACATTAGATCCAAATTCGCAAGCTCTCATCACTGAATGCGGAGGAATGTGAAGGAATGCAGAGCATTCTTCCATACATAATTCAATACTCTTTCTTGCATATTCCATCTTCTAATATTGTAGCATTTCAAAAACATCAAATGCTCACTTAGGAGCAACACCAGAAAACATAGGAACATTTGAACACATTTCCATTTATCTCCTCACATCAAGTTGACATCAATGACAACATCAACACATATTTCCAACAATCTCCCCCTTTGTCATTGATGGCAACACCATAAATATGAACATCACCATTTGTGTGAAACTCCCTCTTAGACAAACAATCAACTAACAAATCTCTCTCCCTTTTTATAATAGCTCTCTCCCCCAAGTGTATATATTTTCCGTATTACTCCCCCCCTTTGACATCAAGGACAAAGGGCACAAATCTCTACATGAACAATCTCTCAAACTTTTGCAATACTTTCTTGCAAACAGACTGCTTGCTCTCCCCGAGAGCAACCACAACATTAATCTAGGAGACAAAAGATAATCCTTGAATTTAGCCCCTTGGATATATGCACCACCTTATGCATCTAATTGAGAGGGGCAATAACCCCTAACTTCTACCTAAGATACTCAAAAGTATCCTTTGATGGTGCCTTAGTGAAAATGTTTGCAATCTAATCCTATGTGGGCACATACCCTAATTTGACCTCTTTCTCTACAACCTTCTCTCTTAGGAAGTGAAACCTAACAAAAATGTTTTTGGTTCTTGAATGGATTACCAAATTCTTTGAAATGTTAATAGAACTTGTATTATCACACATAATGGGAATAGGTTCATCATACATCACAACTATTAAGAGTTGTCCTCCTCAACCTTAAAATAAAGATTATTATTTGTTGTACTTTTCTTGAAGTCTTTTTGTAGTAAACACTTGTCTAATCTTGCATACCAAGCTTTGGGAGCTTGCTTGAGACCATAAAGGGCCTTTTTTAAGTCTACAAAAGATATCTAGATCTTCTACTGACTCAAAACCATCAAGTTGCTCAATGTAAACTTCTTCAAAATCTCCATTCAAAAGGCTGACTTGACATCCATTTGATACACCTTAAAGTTCTTATAAGCAGCAAAGGCAAAAAACATCCAAATAGCTTCCATCCTATCTACTGAAGCAAAAGTCTTCTCAAAATTTGTCTTCAACTTGTGTGTAGCCTTTACAAACCACTCTAACTTTGTTTCTCATTATTTCTCCTTAATTCAGCTTATTTCGAAACACCCATTTTGTTCCTAGAACATTCTTGTCTACCGATCTAGGCTCTAACTCCCATGTCTAATTCTTTTCAATCTTATTGAGTTCTTCCACCAAACTTTACAGATCCCCCATTCTATTTTTCAAGATTAAGAAAATTCTTGTCACCTGTAATATGATTTGAGCATCCACTGTTAATCACCCAAGCTTTTGGGTCTTCTTTTGCTCACAAAGCAATCCACACAATCAATGATCTTCCACTGTTTTTATTAGTGTACAGAGTACTAGACTTCTCACTATCATCCACTTTCACAACCATAAACAATGTTTCATCATTTGAATCATCAAGATCTTCATCTTCATATGAGTGGCTACTTTCCTTTGAATAAAGGCTTCTCTTAGGCTTGTCTATGTCACCTCTTTTGTATATATCATTTGCCCTTCTATAGTTATCTTATCTAAAAGTACATCTAGATGCATAATGACCAATTCTTAGCTGAAACATTTAAAGGGTAACTTACCTTTGTACTTTCTGGTGCCTTTCCTCGGTCTTCTCGCAAAGTTTGCTTCTACATCATCTAGGTCATTTGCTTGTGTCAAGTTCATCTTCCACTTTCTTATTGGCTTTGAATGCAGCTTCCTTCTTGACATTATTAGATTCAAATTCCCACATCTCAAAAGCAGAGATTGCTCCATAGAGTTGATCCAATGTATACTTGTCTATGTCATGACTCTCCTCAACAGCATATACCTTATGTATATAAGATTTGGGAAGTGTTCTAAGCACTTTTCTCACAACTTCCTTTTCCTCCATAGTTCCACCAATACCCTTGATTCCATTTACTACTTTTGTTACCCGGTGTAAGTAACTATTAAAGTTTTCTTCTTTTGATATCTCTAGATTCTCAAATTTGTACTTGAGGCTCAGCATCTTAACTTGCTTGATTTTCACATCTCCTTCATAGATACTGCTAAGCTTTTCCCAAACAATCTTAGCCGACTTGCAATGCATGACCTTCAAAAGTTATGAATCTCCCAAACCACTTATAATTGCATTGCTTGCCTTCCCATTATTCTCATGTAATTTGATCTCATCTATAGTAGCAGGAGCAATATGAACTTAGCAGAGAGTTCAAATATGATTCCATCCTTATCTTCCAAAAGGCATAGTTTGTGTCATCAAACTTAGCTACCTTGTAACCACCTTGTGTCATCCAGGATCTTCCTCAAACGGTTAAACTTCTAATAGAGGAACCTTGCTCTGATACCAATTATTGAACACACTCGAAGACTGAGGGGGGATGAATTAGTTTTGATCATAAACTTAGAACTTTTGCAATCACAATTCCATATCAATTAACCTTAACCAAATTACTAACAAAGAAAAACAAAGCAATGAACATCATACACATGAGAACGCCAGATTGACGTGGAAAACCCAAGAAGGGAAAAACCACAGTAATATCTAACTCACACTATATGAAAACAATATTACAATGATTGTTTTAGGCTCACTGCCAAGGAAGCTCACAAGGCAAGACACACAACCTTAGGGCAAGACACAAAGGACTTGCAGACTGAGACACATTACCTCAAGACAAGATGCAAAATTGCCAAGGACTCATTGTCTTCTAGCAGGATACATGAATATTATGAATCAAAATGAACAAGCCTTAAGCATATTGCCTACAACAATTCTCCAAGCAAGAAGTCTTCCTTGAACTATTGTCTCAAGCAACCAACTTCATGACAACCACCATACACACATCCGTTGTTGTTGACACCTAAATTTGATTAACAATTTTAATTAAATTTAGTCCTCTTCTATGCATTATTAATTAAATAATTATATTATTATTTAATTAGCTTATGTTAGTCTCCTAATTAATTAATTTAATTAATTGACTATAGTCCAATTAATCTAACAGCAATCCATAACCATCCATAAATTAATTAAATCCCCTTCTTGTATTAATTAAACAAATATCTTTATTTGTTTTAATTAATTCATGTATCCCCTTTCCTCCACTTGGAATTAAATAAATCATTTAATTCCATTTGAGCACATGGCTCCTAACCTTAATCCACACCTAACCACTCTCCAACTACCTAACCCATAGTTCTAACTCAACCCAACGCACTTGCACATACTAACCCTCACTTAATTAGTTAAATACCCTTATTTAACTAATTAATCCCTCCACTCATTCTCTCTCCTCCCATCACATCCCCTAATATGCTCACTAATCCTAGCCTAATCTCACTCTAATCATTTGCACAATCCTAATCAAAAGGATTAGGAAACCAAAAGTCAACTTCATGTCCCATCAAACTCCAATCCCAACTCCATTTCCTTTTGTCAACCTTAAATGCTCTTACAATTTTTCACTTTTCTCCCCTCCAAAGAATATTTTATTCATTCTTCTCACTTCTCCAAATCCCTCTCCATTTACCAAAATGGTCACATTCCTCAAGGATTGACCTTTGGATCCCAACCCCCAATATCCTCTCACCATCTCTCATTGTGACACTTTGTAATGAAATGCATTTGAGAAAGCACAATCCATGTGCTCTCTCTTGGGTGCATCCTAACCCTTCCTCATCCTCCAATCCCAACCATCCATTTGCCTCTCCTCAACTCTATAAATTGAGGGCCCCAATCCTTCATTTTCATTCACCATCTATGCAAAGTTATCATGCCATTTTAGATTCAAAATCATAAACAACATAGCCTTATAATGCGAAAATTTCCACTCATGAATCTTGAGCAACCATTGTGAGCACACATCCAATCCATTGGACACATGTATGCATCAAGGAAGCTCTTGGTGTAATTAAGGTTTGCATCCCTTGGTTATTTATGCTTACTCTTGTCTAATCTATATATGTTGTTTTGGTTTTGTGTTTTGAATGCATTAGGTAACTAGTTGCATTCCTTTTAAACACATTTTCATAGCATACAGTTGTCTCAATACTGGTATATTTATAGATATGGTTGTAAAGGTGCACCATCCAAACTGATCTTCATACTTCTCTTCAACACATATTCACACAACTTATTCCACACTTCAACATGTTGAAATTCAATATATATCAACTTCATCAAAACCCTCAATCAAGTTGGCCAAAACAGAGAACAAACATAAGTCCTACCAAATCAACCACCAAACACAATTGCGGTGATTGCAGTCCACTCCAGGAGATAAAGGGGGCCTACAAACATCATAACACATCTTTCTAAGTAGCTCCAAATGATTTGCATGCACAAACACACCTCCAAAGTAGACAACAAATATAACGTGTAGATAAACTATGTAGCGCGTAACCAGTCGACTCAAAAACATAATTCAATTGAAAATAATTCAATGTGGATCTTCACACGCCATGGTAAGACCCAAAACAACACCTTAACTCAACTTCCAACACAAGTTCGGACCAAAAGAATAAGGCCCAAACAAGAAAACCAACTCAATCAGCCAGGGAGCTATAACAATCCACACTACAAGAAACAAAACATCATAAGTATCTTTGTGGAGCAAAACGCCAACTAAAAATGAAATGACTGTAAGAACCCTATTGGTTCTACCCCTGTTCAATTGGCACTGTTGGATATTGTTTTTGCAATTTTGTGTTTCTTTTGTTTTTTTGAGTTTTACATTTTTTTTTGTTTTGAAAATATATATAAATTCAATGCATGAAATCAAATAAACTATTTATTGCAACCTTTCCACAAGAATTCTCCTTATTCAATTTCAGGAAATGATTTTAACATGCAATGATCAACTATGCAAAGAGGGACTAATTTATTGCAATTAAAGAACCTGATAAGAGAACGCAGAAATGAATTTATAATCGCAAAATGAGTCGTAGCTTTTGTTTGATGACAAGACGCCAATTTATGGTGAACAAATGCATCATTAAAACCTAACGTGCCTCTTCAATACTTTGTGTCTCCCTTCAATAACTCACATAGCTTCTATTCTCAAATGCGTTTGCCTTTATCAATGCCAAACGTTGTTTCCAAAGGTTGTGTTTTGGCTTATGGTTGTCTCCAATTCCTCTACAAACAATTTGAATTATAATCTATGATTTCAAATTCAAACCCTTATATTGCTGCAATCCAATTGAATTCTCTTCACAATTAGGCACAAATGATAGCCCTCAAATGAGTCACCCAATTAGCAAATATCAGTGTGTCTTTCAAGACCTCAGATGCTTGAAAAACTCTGAAGAATAGACTTTCTCCAAAGTGTAGAAACCCTGATGCGGAACACACCGATTCCCAAGAGCTCACGCCAATTTCAAGTCAAGAGAGAATAAAACATAAGGTGGTCAATTCTTTTCATGAGACCCTTTTTATACTTAATGCCAAAAGCAACATGCTTTTGAGTTGTTTCTAAAAAACATTAATATATGTGCTTTTCAAGTCCCACGTTGACTAAGGATAATAAATAAATAGGCCCCCACATTATGGCATTCATTCAATGCACTTATAAAGTCAATTGGCCCCCCTTAATTAAAAACTTTGTAGTAGGCAAGAAATAATTAATTAAGAATAAAAAATTCTTTATTAATTAATACCTTGAACTTGAGCCAATAAACTTATTCCACTCAATCAACTGATGAACTCTGCCAATACCAAGTCCAAATGCACTGCCAAAAATAGCAACATGGGCATAATTGACTTACTATAAATATTAAGCCCTTGAATGAAAGCTTTGTCAACGATACCAAATCTCAACACTACCACCAACTTGTTTAGGTGCCCCGCTATAGATAGAATCCTAACTTTTCTTGAAATAGACACTTGCTATAAATAATAAGTGAGCCAAACTGATCCAAACGAAGAGCAATCTTGAACATCCCTAACCCCTGGAGTGGAAATTGGCCTTTGGTTCTACCAACTAAGACCCCCTAACCATCTAACTTAGTCTACGAGGGCCACTAATAGGTTAATCCATCCCACAACCATGGTGAACTAAAAAGGGGACATTATAGTCCGCCCTTCCTGAAACTACATGTCTCCAAGCAATCTCAGAAACAAGCAACACACTAGTCCACTCAGATCCCAAGAGTAGAATAGTGTAATGTCCTTGTGATCACCAACTAGCTCTTGTAACATCATCACCAATACAACTGACAAAACATGCCAAGCTAAATCGAATCCGATTGTAAATGTCGCAGGAATGAACATCTCAAAGGGAAGCAACTCGGAAGGCTAACAAAGTTTGCTTCCAAAAATTGCGCAAAGTGAGCTGTCATACACGCCATCCAACACGTGCACAATTGAACTGTGCATCTAAAAAGGGTCATACACAAGAGGATCAAAGAAAGAACTGTAGGCACATCTCACTGTGAAAACTCCTAAAAACTCCTCAGTGAGCTCTCTCTAAAATCCCGATGCACTGGAAGGATCCCAAACTCTGAACCGAAGCCTACCAAGAAGAACATCCTCAGACTTCTACTGCTCAAATTTGAACTCAACTTCACCGAGCCCAAAGTGGTGAAGCCAATCAATGGAACCCGTCCAAACTACAATGCTAACCCTGTCATCACTCGGGTCCCAAAGCACACTGAACTCGCATTCATTCGTACTATGGAGATAAGCACATCCGAAGGTGTCTATAACGCTACCACTAACTCCATCCTCTACTAGGTTCCCATGGATGTGCTGACTCTGCAAGCAATTCAACTTGCAACCACTGATCCCATCTATAGCAGATGGCAAATACCCAACCCACAAAAGATGGTACAACCTCGGAACCAATCCACACTAATGCATCGTCAAATTTTTCGTGTGTGGATCAGAAAAGTAGTGATGAGTATTCCTCCCTATGCAGTCACGAGGAAAAGATCCCACCTCAGTCAATGGCTAACTATCATAGTACTGAATATAACCCCCGTCATTTGACTCGTCACCAACAACACCTGCAATGGATGTAACCACAAGAGAACCTGATGCAACATGTGGTTCTCTGCTGCTCTCAACAGATGCACTCATCCCAACTGTATCAACTTCACCTGTAACTGTGATATGAGTAGCCACATCTTGCACCCGCTCACAGCCATAACCCGTGGAAATAGGAACATCACCAACTATTGTTATAGGAAACTGAACTGTGTTTGCAAATGGATAAAATTGTGCCAAGCTCAACTCAGGTGAGCAATCAACATCAACCTCAAAAAGTAGATTGTCATATGACAATGTTGTATCCATCTCAAACAAAGGATTTTTCACAAAGTGAACCTCAACGGATGGCTTAACCGGTAAGGTAGAAGCTGCTAATATGATAGTATCTCCACACACTTCTTCCAAGGTATATCCATCCAAAACCCGATTGTGGGACCTATTAAACGACTCTAACCTAACATGAATGTTGTATGAAAATGTGTAGTCATGATTATGTGCAGGTTTATCATTGAAGGGTTTGAATCTCCTAGAATGCAAAATCTCTCACAAGGGTGTGATGATCTAATGATTGGTTATCTCAAGATTATTAATCTCTGATGGAGATAAGCATTCTTTACATTTTCTCATAAAGCTCTTAAAGAGAAACAAATTATGCATTGTTGTTTCTCCTCGATATGGTTTTGATTCTATGCATCTTTACTAATCTCCCTGAAATGCTTCTTTGATTAGGATGGAGTGAGAAGCATATGAATGATGAGAGTTCGGATCCAGAGGAAGAAAGAACCTGATGCATCCTGAAGAAGACTCAGGCTAAGGCTGCTACCTTAAGATTAAGTTGAGATCACTTCTGAAGGACTCAACCTGGGACTCGTCATGACTTCCTGGAGCTGCAGGAAATGTTCCTCTAACTGCACTTGTTCTTACTCTACAGAAGTCAGGGCAGCACCTTGTGTTGATAGTGCTCAGGTGTCTTGGTTGTATTAAGTCCCTATGGGCATATTGTAAGTGGAATGGTTCCTATGTCAAGGACTTGGTACATTCCACGTGGCTCAAATGGTTGTAACTCAAAGTATGAGATCTATGGATACTTCTTGTACAATTGAAAGGAATGTTGATCCTTCAATTCATGTATGATTGCTTCCGTGATAGAGGGAGCTAATTTGTAGGACTTAGTTTATTGGTTCAGAGGGAGTGAACCATGGATCCATGTTAGGTAATAGATATCATGTGGATATCTCATGTTGTAATTGTTTTATTGCTCATAGCCATGATGATGAGATCATGGAAGTAGTCAGGATAGATTCACTACCTTGGCTGAGAGGGAGTCTTGGCTTCATTGACGTACCTTGATTATATTGACGACCCTCTGCGGACAATGCAAGGTGGTAAGGAATTGTATTGTATTACATATTGTATCTTCTTTGAGAGAAGATATGTCTGACCACCCTCAGGGGGCAATGCAAGGTGGAGATGTACTTTTGTATTGTTTCTTTTTTACCACCCTTTGTGGGCAATGCAAGGTGGTATTGTAATTGAAGTCAACCTTCTACGGGCAATGCAAAGTGGCAATGTAATTAATTTTTAAGACCACCCTCTACGGGCAATGTAAGGTGGCAAAGTTTTTATCACCCTCTGCGGGCAATGCAAGGTGATCCTTTTTTAGGCTTGTCCTCTTCCACCCTCTGCGGGCAATGTAAGGTGGATCCATCTTCTGCGAGTAGGCATGATGGAAAGATGTGCACAATAAGTTTTTGGATCCATCCTCTGCGGGTGTGCATGATGGATATCATGGAAAGTGTCCATGATGATTCTCTTTGACTTTATCCTCCGTGGGCAATGCGAGATGGATAGCATGGAAGGAGCCCATGATCCTCTTAGAATCCTCCCTAGCTAAGAGGGAGTGTTAATGTTTGGTAGCTAGATCGGATTCTAGCCTCACGTTATTTTAATTAGGAGAATTAAAATAATGAATTAATTAATTTAAATACATTAATTATTTAATTAAGGAGAATTAAATAATATTATCTATGGACGGGAAAAATAATTGAAAATGACTGCTATTTGCGAATCGTTCTGCGTACAGTTTCTTCTCCAAAACGAAATATGCAGTTGCTACTTCGCTTCCGCTATCGAACAGTTTTGCCATGCTTTGCAGTTCTGTTGCAAATCCTCCTAATCCCAAACCTTCGCCAGGGCTTCCTCCTCCATCTGTGCACTCGGATTTCTCCTCGGAAGATTTTCAAAAGGGTTTTTTTCTTAAAACCAAATATGCTAATACCGGTCAGGGTAAGGAAGTTTCTTCAGGTTTCCCTTCGGATGTTCCAGCTCTAATCTCTCACTGTGAGCCTCCGCCCTTGGCAAAATTTCCAGAGTATGACCACACATTGTCACCAAATCTTGGCAATTGGATCAAAGTTAATTATCACAAGAAGCCCAAGACGCAGGCTCCTTTTTCTGCAAAAAATCCGACTCGTTCATCTGGTCTCTCGAATCCATTTCCAGTCCCTTGTAGGAAATCGAATCAGGGCTATGAATCATCCATTCTTAATAAAGTAAGTGCCAAACATCATCTTACTGCTCTGTCTCACAATACCATTTCATCAAAAACTAGCCCCTCTAAATCGGCCCCAAAGCGAACACCATATATCCCGCCACATAAAAAAAATTTGCCTTCCTCACGCTTCCAACAGAACTCTTCGAAGGACCATTTTGGGTGCCCTAGAAAACACAAGGAAAATGTGGACGATTTTAAACCAAAAGATCAGATTGAGGGTTTTTTTCCCAGACTCCCAACTAAAACAAGGATCAAAAATGCTAAACATCATATGGACCAGTGGGCTGGTGTCCCGCCCTCTGGAGACAGAGTAAAACCTAAGCTGGATGGCATTTCGGGATCTCAACATTTGGAAATCAACAAAATCTGCATCATTAGTGATGAAGTCCGCGAGCAGAGATGGCAAGAGTGTCAATCCTTTGGCGTTTTTGCCTTCTGGAATGGCCCTCAGTGTCGAAACCCCTTATTAGGAGATTGGCTGAAATCCTTCAGGTGGGATCAAGTAAGTATTCTATCTCTCTCTTCGCAATTAGTTTATTTACACTGCATTAATGAGAAAGCTAAACAAGATCTTCTCTCTTCCCCTATCTGTTTTTATATGGGTTTTCCTGTTAACTTTCTTCCTTGGAAACCCAATTTTAACGAAAATATTGCTAGTTCTCTCAATCTACCTACCTAGTTAACTTTTAAAAATTTTCTGATTGAAATTTTACACTCTCATATCCTGGAGAGGATAGGTACCTTTTTAGGTGACTTTCTAGGTATCGATGTAGATAACAATAATAAGAAGGAAGTCAGGTTGCTTATCAAATTAAGAACAGATTTCAAATATGAAGATGATATCAAAATCATTACCAACAGATCCCTTTACAATTTGTATTTTTCTAAATATGAAGGGCATACCAAAGATATCTCTATTATAAACAAAAATCTGAACATCTCAAATAAATCAGAATATATCTCAATTAATCAAAATTCAGATTTAGAACATATTTTTCCATCCTTAATGAGATCAGTGGAGAAAAAGACTAACAAAGAACAAAAGGAAAACTTAAGACACTCAGATATATTAAGTATTGATTCTCATAAGACTGATAGGAACAACTGTATTAGAATTGGTGATGAGGAAGAAGGAGAAATAGTAGAGAGAGTAGATCTTCCACTGTTAGGCAATATAAGGACAGCAGAAGAAGACTATAGTCAGCATTCTTATCCGAGGAATCCTATTGTTGATCAACAGCTAGGATCTTATGTTGATGGTGGGATCACTGGTCATTTTCAGTTAGGGACATCGAATCTAGAGAACTCAACACAACATCAGCAGTGTTACTTATGCATCAATCAAAATATATCCCTTAAAGATATTAAAGATAACCTGGAAAACTATGCCCAGATTATAAATGATCTTTGCCTGATGCATAACGATATTGAGGATCAGCTTATTCTTTGGGAGGCTGCCCACAGGGATTTTCTTAACGGAGATCAAAATTTGAAAATGATCTTATCTCAGCAGAAAATTCCTCCAAAAAACGTGGAGAAGCATAAAGATATTAGGATTTCACAACTATCTATGAGCAACAAAGGAATAGATATTACAACCTTGAAGTATGGTTCTTCGCCTCAACCTCGGAGGACCAAGGAAACTAGTGCCTTCATTAATACTCAGGAACATCTTTTAGGCACTCCAAAGGAATCCCATAGTTATGGTGAACTCAACAATCAAAGTAAGGCAGAACGTTATGCTCATTCCATTCCTGTGATTGACTCTCCTCAACTACAATCAAAAGATCTACCAATGGATATTGATGATATTCAAAATCTGATGAACTTAAAAGATTTTATTACCCCCTTTTCTCAAGATTTTGCTGGAGCAGTTTGTAAGAAACAAGACTTAGATGATAATTTAGAATGGTTGTCAAGTCCTTTGATAGGGGATTTCATTAAAACTGGAGATGTTATATCTTATCCTCATAAGAAATCTGGAAATGCATCTGTTATGCAGATAGAGACTGATGCCACTGGTAACTCTCCTCCTAGCATTAGGTCAAAAAATCATAAATTTTGGCAAACTCCGGCTAATGGAAAAAAGTTATTTGAGGATACCATATCATACCCCTCACAACAAGTAAATGACACCCCAAAGGAAATCAACAAAGATAACATACCAATTGAAGTTCTTACTATACTCAATAATGGTGGTAATGGCAACATAGAAGAAGAAGAAGAACAGGAAGCAAATAATGAGTCCTATACTTGGGAAGAATTTGGAGTCCAGGACCCAACCGAAGTGATCTCAGATCAATTTACCAGGAGGGATCTAACACCTAATGAAAATCATTCC
>MU224552.1:2931600-2953128 GCA_018584345.1 Thuja plicata
AATCAAACATACCAGTTAAACATTAAAATATAAATACATTCCATATCATTCACAAATAGTTAAAAATTAGGCAAACTAATCAACCAACAAAAAAGGGGATACTTGAAAAACCAAAACTACATATTCAGTAGGACTCACAAACTAGTAAATTCATGGACTAACACACAACTCTCCATCAAAGCAATTTTAAAAGATTTCTAGCGAAGACTCGTAGTTAAATTAAGAAGCAGAGACTTAGTCAATCTAATTCCCAATTAGCATTTCTCCAAAAATTCAATATCAACATACAACAAGAAGAGAAATATGTATATCAGCTCATTGATACATATACATATAATTGCATACTTCTACTTCCTCTCCCTTTTCGCATATATATAAACATATATATATACAAAACATTATAAGTAAATAAATATAAATATATATATACACACAAATACACACACACACACACACACACACACATATATATATATATATTTTCTCAATCTAAAACATTATGTACATATAGATAGCATAGGCATATAATCTATCTACTTCTCTATTAACTCATCCAGGTATTCCCTTTATTCCTACTTTACACATAGATATATATAAAAACTGATGATTATTTAATTTACATATTAACATTAATATAAATTATCTTCATGCTAAACATATAAACTATTATTAAGATTTATCAATACTTAAAAAGTATTAAAAATTACTTCAAAAAACGCAGATATAGATCTATTAGATTCACATAATATATATTAAAATATTCCTTTTTAAAAAAACCCCAATTAACAATTTTCCAATCACATTTTGACTCATTGAGAGCTACCTTATCTTTGGACTCATAGGATCAAAGACTCCCTTTCTTTACCTCCTTAACTAGTTACCCTATTTCATAGGAGTTTGCACCATAAGTAATGGGCAACACTGATATTTTTCTTCAAAACTGTTAAACTAATATTTCTTAAAAATTATAATAAAACACACTTTATATAGATAAATATATCTACACATAATTTATATATATGCATATATATATATATATATATATATATATATATATATATTCACAATATAGGTCTATTAATATGGACATGGAATAGATTCTCCTCGGCCTATATATACATAGTTATATATATATAAACATATATACATATAAATATTCACAATATAGGTCTATTAATATGGACATGGAATAGATTCTCCTCGGCCTAGCTGTCGACTTTTGAATTCTGTAATTCCATTTGATCTTCTTCTATACCCAATCCAATCCAATGTGAGTTTGAATCGGCTTCTCGTTCCCTCATTTAAACATGCCAGACAGGAGAAGGTGTAATGGCATTGTTTCCCTTTCGCTTGGCTCTTCTTTTATCTAGCTTAACTCTATAAATGCAGTTCAGGTGACTCCCGGATTAGGCAAGTGGGATTCGAAGCTACAAAGAAAATGACCACTCCAATAAAACTCAGAGGTCCTTGAGTTCAGATTGCATTTGACTCTGCAATAACCGGGAAGAGGATAAAAAGCGTGTTACTTGCTTCTCACCATCTTGTAATTAGGATTGTACTAAGAATTCTGGGCAGAGAATGTCTTAATAACCAAGATAAGCACAGAGTCAATTCGGACATCCCGGCCCTTTTCATCGCCTCAGCGCTCCAAGTTGAAACTGATAAAATTCCTTTGGGGATTCTTTGTAGAACACTTTTTAAGAATGTCTACTTGGGAGACTTGGATAAAGTCTTGGCAAACATCAGGGAGGATCTATCAATTCCCAAGCCAGGATTCTACGATTTGTCGTTGGTGGACGGCAAGCCAGTCCCAGCTTTTCCTGTTCTACAATTAGACGACCTCGAACTCTTTATAGCTTGGGCTCCCACCATTCGAAGAAATCTTAATTTCTTATACAATTTCCTCCATGTTAAACTTCCAGATGGAGTCGACTGGATCGATTCCTTCACTGTGGAAGATCAAGTCGGTGCCTGGGAATCTGAAGATGATCTTAGCACAAACATTGACATTCCTTTCCCTAGGAGACATTACAATGTAGAAATGGACGCTCTTTCCATGAATGGTGAATAAAAGTTGAGCTCAATTTGAAAGCACAATGAATGTAATAAGATTTAAAGATAAAGATCTATAATTTTTTAGAGAGTTAGCTATATGGGAGGTGATCTTTAGCTTAACAGCACATAGATAAGGAATCTTTGAATTACATTAAGTCTCTCAGCTTCTGAGAGTTTAAAGCTGTCTTTAATTTGAGCTTTTGAAATATCACCTACACTGTCTCATTACATTACTTGGGCAGCCTCTTTGATCATGGTAACTTAGCATTGTCCTTATTATCATCAATTCCTAATTTTTCTGTCAGTAACATATACATTTCCAAGTTCAATTTTAATTTGAACATAAACTTTCACTTATATAATCTTTTATACCTTCACTGGTAAGTACCCAGATCTTAAAACCTTCCCATAGCATCTCCTCTATCTACTTCCTTGATCTTCAGCCATAAAAACTCCCAAACATATTTTGGTATGGTTGGGACTCTTCTGTCGTTCGCTGCAGAGGATTGGGGTTTGCCTCCTCTCTTGTGCAACCCCTAGAGATAGCTTGTCACTATCTAGATTTTTTAACTTGGCCATAGCTCCTTAAGTCAAGGGCAAGGTTGCCCTTATTTTATAAATATTAAAAGTTCTTCTCCGTTAGTTCAGGTCTGAAGATCTCAAATTTAGGAGTCTCCATCTCCCTCGGTTCAGAGGAAGTTATCCACACTTCATCTTGTAGTTAGTCAGTGGAGTGTTCAAGAAAGATTGGGAGGTTAGGTTGCTCCCATTTACAGCCCTCTTTGGCATTTGAACTAATCAGATTCTTTCCTAAGCCACAATGGATTTGCCAATAGTTATTAACTCAATTAAAGAAACAAACAAATTTGGCACAAAGTCATATTCATTTGTGGATAGATTTTTTAGTCAAATATATAAACTTAATTCTAAGAAATCAGTAAGGTCATGATTAAGCAAATGTGTAAAGTCTAACAAAACACGCATATTAGGCTTATTTTAGTACAGTACAGAAACACAAATAGATATACACCATTATATTAAATCTAAAACCGATTTGAAGTCTCCAAGTAAATTGCAAATATAGGATTTCAATATAGATCAACATATTTATTGATCCTTCCATTTACACCAATTCCAAGGATATACAAGGCTAAACTATTTACAAGTTTACTCTAAAAAGATAATGGATTATTAAACCTTCTACTTCACTCATTGATTGAATATGCAAGAAGTGCTTATAAAACAAACTTATTTGGGGGAGAAACTCAGAGAAATAGAATAGAAGCAACTAGTAGAGATCTCGGACATATTGTTTCGACTTTAAAAACCTTTAACATTACTAGATATATGAAGTTTAGTTTTCTCAGTTAACCTAAGCATATAGTTTTCTTAACAATTAATTTTTATAACACTATGATTATAAAATAGTTAATGTTTTATTTATCACTAACAAGCAACAAAAGATCTAGACGGGTCTTCCCAGCTTTAGTATGTGCAGGGAAAGGTAAATTCCTCAAACAAATTTCTTGGGATTACAGAATCAAAGACAAAGCCGCTTTTCAAACTAGCCGATCGTCTGCTGCTACAAAGTTGGTCCTGATATCAAATATTAAATTTTATTCATTAAGTTGGTATCAAAATTTGTAATTTTATGAAGGAATGCCTTCAACTATTCTGTAAATGAGGGAATGCCCTCATAACATTTGTAATTTGAATCTGGACCTAGGGTCCCGAGCAAGACTGGAGGTTTTCTTCTCCATTCTTTCTTACCAGCGCCCGCAGAGAATGGAGACTCTTGTAAAATTTGGAAATTCTACTATTAATAAAATCTACGGGCTTCGGCCTTTTACCGATCAAAAAAAAATATTATCTATGGACGGATTAATTATTTATTTAATTGGGAGAATTAAATAAAGAATCTATTGTGAGATAATTACTTAATTGGAAAGTTAAATAATTTATTATTTTAATTAGGAGAATTAAAATAATGAATTAATTATTTAATTGGAGAATTAAATAATAATATATTTAATTGTGAGATTGGATGAAGTAATTATTTAATTGGAGAATTAAATAATATATATTGCGACATTAAATTATTTAATTGGAGAATTAGATAATTTATTATTTAATTAGAGAATTAAATAATACAGAGATTAAATTATTAAATTGGAGAATTAAATAATTTATTTTAATTAGAGAACTAAAATAATTAAAATAATATAAATTGAATTAATTATGGGTTGGGCCCAAATTATGGCGTCAATATTGTAATTTCAAGGTCGGCCTTGGAGACCAACCTTGCATTGTAATTGTTCTACCTCATATATATGAGGATTTGATTATATACAATTTTCGAAATAGCTATGTGAGACAATCTTCAGCGATCTACAAACATCAAAGAGCGATCTACTACCAGCAATATACAGCAATCAAAGAAGGTTGCAATCTGATCCGTCCCATATACATTGGTGACACTAATCAGAGCTTCAAGACAGCGACTTCATGTTCTAAGGCGCAGAACTAATAGTCAGTGACTTCCAGTCAAGGCAGTGCTAACATATAACAGCGAAGATCTGATCATAGCAGTGAATCACATATATTCAGCGAATGCATCTATATCATCAGCAAGTTCTTCTTTCACTTGCGAATTAATCAAGGGTTAGTGAATTGATTGAGCAGTGGCAAATTCATCAAGCGAGCTCAACCTCAAGTTGGAGGATACAATTCAGGGCTGCCAAATGAACTCACAGTGATCTGCATTTCAAGGATGAACCAATCAGATTTCAGATAAGTTGTGTCTCAATTGGATCATACTATAAGAAGGCTAATTTGTAAATCTGCTAACTGTTATCGATCTAATAAATCTGAAACATTAATTGTTGGGTTTTTCACCTCCAAGAGGGAGGTTTTCCCAGGGTACTGCTGTGTTATGTGTTGCATTTATTGTTTATGTTATTACTCTCTTTCTGATCACATAAAATTAACATAAAGAAGATCGATATTGTTAGATCGATATTCATAAGGTTGATACTAGCAGATTGATATGAATTATCAAAGCATATTCAAGTTGATATTAATCTTATTGAGTAAGATTATACCAGACATTGCTACTTATCAATATCATATTATATCAGCCCTTATATTGATTTATAGGAAATCAATAATGAGATTAAACCACTAAGATTTATCAGCATTGAAGAATCATACATAGATCTGAGATTAAAATTAAAATAATACTACAATCTGATCAAAACTTTTACAATTATGAAAGGATGCATACCTTCAAAGCAAAGGGACGTGACACCAGCAGTGAAAGGTATAAAGAAAGGAAGCTTATTTTTGAAAAAGCATCAAATAAGGAGGAAAACAACTGAATTAGGATCGCCGCTCATAAAGAGCAGATCAGTCATAAATTACCAATGAAGCATATCATTTCACACCATAAATTCAGGACATCAAGTCAAAAATATAATTCACATTCAATCTACAATCAATTCAGATTACCAATAAAACCAAGAAGACCAGAAGATCGAAAAGCATTAGCAATTTCATACCAGCAATCAGGAATCAGATCAGAATCTGTTTTTGATTAACAAGCAGTGACATTCTTGTTTATTGTGGTATGCATGAATATATGTTTAAATAAATATACCTGATTTATGCAGAAATATACTGCACAATTCTTTACATATTAATTTAGGATAATATATTTAGCACATAACATCATATAAATTATACATAAGAAGTTATATGGATTTCCAAATAGCAATAATAAATCACGGCAAGGTGAGGCAAGGAATAAAAGGAGGAAGAATGGCTATAGGATCTTGGGACTGGTGTAGAGGATCGCTTTGGGCACCCTATTGTAGTTTCACCTCTAACCTCTACATTGCTCATTGTTGGAATGGATTCGAGGGAGTCTAAATCATAGGAGGGTGAATAAGGGTGGAATGATGAGGGAGAACAGCTATAGGATTCCTCACTAGGTACACCACCTCATATGAATGGCGGAAGCACACATGAGGCCAAGAGGGATGGCATATCCACTCTTGGGCCTAAAGTAGAGGATCGCTTCGGGCACCGTATCACGTCTCCTTATTCAACCTCCATTATGGTTGAACCCAAACAATATATTACATATGTTATATGACTAAAATGATTATAAATATATGTTCTTTAACCCTACTAAAGTTTGATCTTATGAAATGTATCTTCAATATTTGTCTAAATGATTGTGGGATCTCAACAAGGATCCATTTTGCATTACATCCTTTGCGTAAAGTTATATCTCTAACTATATTGTGTTCCCTATTTTATTGAGTTTGTGATTCTAGGGAAAATATAGAGCAATCCCAAAAGAGAGACATAACAGAATCTTTCAAAGTTTTTAAGTTTCTTAGATGTCAATTAACTTTGAGATTGATAATCTTTATTCTTATTCTTATTTGAATTGTTTTTTGGACAGTGCAAATAGGTTTGCTCCATCATCTTGCCTGTTGTAAATGTCATCAAATATGTTGATACAGACACTCCTAAACTTGGAAAGATATATGAGACTTTTGACAATATGATTCAAAAGATGAAGGAAGTAATTTTGGCTAAGGATAATCAATTGGACTTATATGAGCAGTATATTAAGCCCATTCTCATGTAGAGGCAGGACACTATCAACAATCCACTTCATATGGCAGTCTTTGCACTAAATCCAAAATGGTATGAGCCTGAGCCTAGAAGGTCCCCTCCTTGTGATGATGACAAAGTGAGACGTGGGTTGATGAAGGCCCTTCAAAAAATGTACTCAACTGAGCGGTCTGGTATACTTTGCAAACAATGGGTTGCCTTCTCAAATCTTGATGGTCCAAACTTCAACACAGTAGAGGCGAGGATGGATAGAGCAAAAATGGCACAAAAAACTCCTATTGATAGTGGCAATGGCATGGGTCGAATGCACCAGAGTTGACGGCACTTGTCATTCGCCTCCTCTCATAGGTTGCTAGTTCCTCTATTGCAAAGAGGAATTGATCTACATATGGCTTTATCCACTCCATCAAGAGGAATAGGCTTACCTCTAGACAAGCGGAGAAGTTGGTGGTTGTGCATAGTGCTCTACAACTAGGGATCGCCAAACTACAAAGTATTGACAGAGTCCAGTTTTATAGTGGGATATTAATCTCGAAGACACCACCAAGGTTGATGAGGACGAGGCACAGGAGGAATTGGTTAGGATTCCGTTGGATGATGCAACCTTTGAGGCTAAGGCTGACAGTGGCAGTGACACTGATTTTGATGAAGATTAGGGGCAGCAACATGCAATCTTTGTTTTACTTTTGAGTTTTGAACATTATATGATACATTGATACAATGATATATGATATGATACTTTTCATTTTGTTGCAAATTGCAGCCTTTGGACATTTTGATATTTATTATTCATGCACATTGACAGTGATTCCAGATTCAATGAATTATATGAATGAGTATGAATGTATGAAATTGAAATTTGAACTCTCATTTCACCTCGATTGCTATATATAAAGTATATGACTATGATGAATGATTTTGCATCTATCAATTTTATCATATGGATATATTTCAAATTTCAAATTTCAAATTTCAAATTTACCCATATATTTTACATTTTCCCTATTTTCTGTATAGCCATTCCCTCTGTTGTCCCCTCTGCCCCCTAAAATGGCAAACCAAAAAAAAAGAAAACATCCGGGAAACCCATTTCCCCATCCCCCCATCCTGAAAACTCAGGGTAACATAGATAAAAAATTCTGCAACTAGAACTAGGGCAGATTGCTCCTTATCCAAGCTTATGATTGGATACCGCAAGCTTCAGATGAGATGCAACTCTAAGACCTTTCTTGAAACACGCCAACCTAAATGAAATTCAATCCCGGCTAATAAAATGAAGGAATTCAAGACTCAAGTACACCTCATCTACTTTAGAGGACTGTAACTGTCATGTTCCTTGATTGATGCATTATCTCTATTAACACTGTTCGCATCTGCTAAATGTACGATTAAACTTAGTCTAAACTTATAATCAACATCCAAAACCTAACTTCATTTATTTACTGACATTTGTAGTAGGCACGACCATACAAACCATTAGTTACATGGGACCTGCATGCCTAAGGCACTTGAAGAAACAGACTTGCAAAACTCAATCTGGAAGAATGTAAAGAGGGACCTTCAAAAATATGATTTGCTTTGCAACTATAAACATATGGATGCATGGAATGTATAAGAAAAATATTTATTGCCGGAGGACGGAATAGAACCCCAATCATTCCTCAACTTCTAAGTGGGCTTTAACTCCAGTTTGCATCACTGGCACTTCTGCCCTAGAAAATATAGTATTTAACATGAGAAAGATATGAGATTTATGATAAAATAGCTCGCCGCATTACATGACAAGATGTTTTGTTTTGGTGTTAAACTCACGCGCCAGTTGAAATTCTGAACATGGGATACCTGATTATAAAAATCTTGTAAAATAAAATCATCGAGCCTTAAACATTTGTATTCTCAATGTTTTCATTACACCATGATCCATCGTGACAATGAGAAACAATTGAAAAAACTGAAGACTTGATATTTAAAATCTCATAACATGTGTTTTTCCTACACAAATCTGAATACACGAGGGAAAATCCTATCAAGTTGAAACAGATAACCCGGCAATATTCAATGAGAGTAATGTGAAGATATGAGCAGCGATGCAGACATACCTCTAGTTAGGCGATCAATGCTACTTTTGAGAACACCCTGGCTCTTGAGAGCTCCTTCTGCCCTGGAGTCAAAATCTCTTATGACTGGACCCACCACAGAAGCAATTCCTTTTGCTATAATCTGAGTGCCCTCCAATTGCTGCCGGTCTAAACCCGGATCTTGTTGGAGAGAAACATCCTCCTTCCCGGGTGATTCAAAATTTGCATAGTCACCCACATGAGAATCGGTAGAAGTAGATACAGAAGAATTGCAGACTGTAGGCTCAGTAAGCATGGAAGAATCAGCATCATGTGAAGAGGAGGAGGATGCCTCAGAGTTACAACGTCTTTCTTCGGCCATGTGTTTAGTTGTGCCTGCTTATATTGTTCTAAAGCGTGGATGCCCTCCGACTGACTGCTCTACTGCCAAGGTAGACGACCATCATAAGGCTGTTTGTGAGACGGATGTAGACCTTACAAGGTGTTGTTAAGTATGGTTTGAGGAAAGAATATAATGGCAGCGGGAAGAGGTGAAGGGTAAGCACTAACTGGAAACACCAAATATATATCCCCACAGGTGGATGATTTTAATGACGTTACCGAGATCAAGCAATTTAATGGATTAAGTGCAGCAGTGTAAGAAATTTTAAAAATTCTTTTTCATTTATATTGTAGATCTAGATTGTCTACTTTCCAATTGTTTTCTTATTGTCATTGTAGGTCATATACATTTTATGAAGTGTTATTTTTGTTTCTTAATCATGTAATTCATTGCTAATCTTACATTTAAGATGATGTGATCTAATTATAAGTTATACAATTAGTAACTTTGCTTTCTTGGTAATTATAGTTCTAAATATGTTATTTATCATGATTCGAAGTGGGGTTAAATTGTGATATAATACACTTTCTTCCAACCAATTTGTGTTGTCCACATGACAATCCTAATTTATTTCTCTCTCACATTTTATTTCCTCCTTAATGTTAGGACAATCTTACAATTTAATGTCCCACTTATTCACTCATGTGTTGCTCTACTTCATCCACATATTCTTCCTATGATTTAAAGTTCTTCTACAATAGGCCAAACCTTTTTAAGATAACTTAACATTTGGCTTATTGTCAATGCCTCTAACAAGAAAATTCTTTCTTTGGCCAAAAGAATCTCATGAGAGGATAAAGTTTCAATTTTAAGGCTACTTATATTTAAATATTTTTGGATTATTTCTAGTTGCCTCTATTTGTGATTCAACTTACAATTTTCCCATACTTCACAACCAGAGGATAATTGGTGTCACTAATAAGCCAAAAGGGTTTTGCTAGGTTTGACTTTCCTTTAATTTTACCTTTGTGGGTATATTTCTTAGTATGTAAGAAACTTTTGACCCTCCATGTTATCATTTTCCCTTGTAGTCTCCCAACTAAGCCTACTCTGAAAATCAATTTTAAGGTACTTGTATTTTTTCACTATTTCCAATAAACTTCTTTCAAGAAGAAAATAGACTTGTTTCTTTTCCATTTTAATGATAAGTTCATAACTTTGGTTTTGCTAGTGTTCACTTGCATCTCGTAGGCCAAAATTGAAATTAACAAAAGCAAAATAGGAAAATGTCCATATATCAAAATCTATATAAAGAGATATTTGAAGACAAAACAAAGCTAGATGAAAATAAAGGAGTGCACTTATGAAATCATAAGGTGAGAAGAAAAAAGGAGTCCAAAATTGAGACATAAAAGATAAATAAAATCAATCTTAAAGTAGCAATCAAAAACTAAGACGTCGTTCTTTTAAGAGTTTTAATCACATCACATAAATATTTAGTTAGTTGAATTAAGTATAAGTAATTATTTAAATTTATAATGGTGAAATTTTATATTCACGTCATTTTTATATTTCAACCTTTAGTTCGACATTGGAATTCAAATATGGTCTAATAAGTATACTCTACCCTCTTATGTAAGGATGTAGCACAAAACAATATCACAAAATTTATTAAATAACTCAAGTTTCACATTTACAAGGGAATGAATTAAACATCAACAATTTATTAGTATATAATACATCTACACATGAAGATATATCTACTTGATGCTATAAAATACAAGAAATATATTTTACAAGGGATGTGACCTAGGCTCTCATGTCCATCTTGTCACACCAATATGTAATAATGATACATATCATTGGAGTCTCTGGCCTCCACGAAGCCACCTTTATCCACAAACTGAGAAATGGGAACATAGTTCAAACATTTTTGCACCCAACCATGAATATTATGCTTCTCTACAATTCCTACAAGAAGAATACCCAAAATTGCACAAGATGCCTACTAGTCTAGAATCAATAGGCAGGATGGAATATGTGCAACATTATATATATACATGCATTTCACATATGAACATGCTATGTCTTACTATCATGAGATGGTAGAGAGAGTAAATAAAAAATAATCATCTATTTCAATGATAGACGTAGCTTTGGCTAAAACATTTTAAACCAAATATCAATAGGTAGATCCTAAAAATAATATATACTCTCCTCTATTAGTTCATATCCAGCACCATCCAGGAATGTAAAGTCATAGTCACACAAGGAAAGAAGACTATTTTCCTTAATTAAAAAAAAATACTATGTATGGACTAAATTATAAAATAACTCGTTATTTTTTTCATGCAAAATGACTAGCTAAACATCTATTATATGTAACTTTGTGCAAATCAATATCTACCCTACTATTAATGATTTCAAAAAAAATTATGTTTTACACATATTTGACATGTATTAAAGATAAGAAAATCAACTCAAATTGAGTATATGACAATATGAAAGAATTTAATGATCATGTTATAGGTTAGAACTATTAATAATTCTAGCAAGATCATTCATAACATGTGTGTGTGTGTGTACCTACTTACATACATACATATAAGGAAATGACAGAGATTTATATCAACATATATTGAAAATACAAATGTCAAGAATATGTTATAGATTCATGTATCTTTCTGATTAACAATAGAAATAAATAACTATAACGATATGTGTGTATGTAGTGGTGCAGGAGCATCCATGGTTGGTTGACAATCTTGCATCAACCAAAAAGAGGCTTTTATTTTATTTTTTGTAATTTTTGGATTGAGTCAAGTGTGCATTTGCATTTCATGTTAATTTGGAATTTGAAATGTATTTAATTCAAATTCTATGTGTGCTCATTTAATCCCTTTGAAAATTGTCAATTTGGCATAGTGGAAAATTGTCGAATTTTGCCATTTATTATGAATCTTTTGATAAAAATCAGTATAATAATAATTAACAATATGGCACCTTACCAAAAAAAATGGCTCTGCATTTTCGCTCTGCTTTTTCGCGACCGAAGATTTTCTCCGTGGATAGTCTGGATCAACAAGCGGAATTCTTCTCTTGCACTAAATATGTGATCAAATTTGAAGGTGAATGTGTGATCTAGGATGTCCAGTGTGAGGAAAGGCTCCAGGGTTGGCAATTTGTCTCTAAATCTCATCGGAGCTCTAGGAGGGTATCAGTTGTTCCCTTCTCCCTACAAACTTCCAACATATTTCATACATTAGCCTCTTCCCCCGGGATCTTCTCTGGGGCTTCTCCACGGGGGAGGTTGTTTTCATCACAGATTAATGATGGCAACCGAATGAAGAAACCAGGAATTTACTCACCTTCGCATCGACGCAATCTGAAACCTAGGTCAATCGATGAAGGGTTTTCAAAAAAATTCAAGAGAAATGACATGAGGGTTTCTGTCCTTCCCTACATCTCGACGATACGGTCAATCAGAGATCTGAGGATTATGTTAATTGTTGCCCTACTTCATCTTCAAGTATGCTATATTCTCCACCGCGTAGAAGAATTATTGATAAGAATGGTAAAATGAATAGTAGGAAAAAAAAAAAAGTAGATGTAGGGAAGGAAGCATAATCTTTTGAAGGTATTGAACCTAACCATAGGAAACTAGTGATTAAGCATGGTTTGCTTAGTAGACAACAACAAATGTGTGCGGAGTATGATTTTTTTTGTAGATGGAAAGGCATTGGGGCTTCAACAGGGATGATAGTGAATTGGATGAAGGATCAACCCAATAATAAGGTACGCATTACGATTATTCAATAAAATTTCCTTTATGTAGATTGCTTGAGTATCTCACTCAAAGAGAAACTTCTGTCGGAGGATTTCCCCAATTTTAGGGACATAGGATTTGTATCCCTAGACTGGTTGCCTTTCTTTAATCCATTAAAATTAGAGAATTTTATGGTAGAGAGAGTGATTAAATTAAAAAAAATTCCTATTGAACTATCAAATGATGACTCGGTTAGGGAAATAGGTAATGGTTTAGGTAAATTTGTGGGTTTCATCAATTTTGACAACGCGCATGTAGAGAGATTCATCATTGTTAGTATGGATATTAATGCTCCAATCCCCCCTTTGGAAGTATGCAATGATGCAGGTTCGGTCATTATCTTTCCCAAAATCTTTGATGGGGATTTTGAGGATTTTGGAAACCCTTGGGTGAATCCTCTAAAAGTAAGTGAGATAGGGAAGTATTCAAATCAACCCCAGGATGCCCCTCTGCCTTCAAATATAATAAACCAGGTTAATAATAGTCCCAAGGAGGTAAAGGATATCAGTATAGATTTTATGCCCAACATAGGGGATTTCAACATAGTCAGCCAGAAGGGTAAGCTAGACACTTCTTTATTCTTACCCCCCTTAAGAATAATTGTCTGAATAGTGGGAATGAAGTGGGTTCCCATGTTTATTCTGGATTGAAGGGAATAAATTTTTCACATCCTGCTTCTTTGAAGTTTAATAAAATAGGAGAAACAAACATTTTGTCATTTCGTCATGTTTCATTGACCCCAACACCAAATGTAGAAAGCCTAGGTGACCCCTCCATTGAAGAGACAAAGGATGCAAATGATGTCGTGGAAGAGGTAAGGATTATCTATGAATATGTAGGTGAGAGTCTTGTAGAAGAACTAATGGATAGATTTATGGGTGAAATTTGTGATGAGGAGGAAGTAGTTAGGCAAAGACAATTCCTGATTAGGGAATGTTTGGCACCTGACTCCCCTCTGACCGTAGAAGAGTTAGAGATTTTTATGGAAGAGGAGGAAAAACTTAAAGAAGATATCAATTCAATTCTAGGTTTGGATTCTTCTTTTCCTAGCAAGGCATTTCCTGATTGTGCCAAAATCCTACGTAAGAGAGGGAGGAAATCCTTTAAGGAGTTACGATCTAGAGCAGGGGCGGGGACTAGCCAGGTTAAACTAACTGACATTTTTAATGCAAGGAAGGGGAAGATCCTTCCCAAGGCATTATGAATCTCATTACATGGAATGTTATGGGCATGAATGCCCCTAACAAATAGCGCATTCTTTTGCGTTGTATTTCAAACTTTAATCCAGATATTATTTTATTACAAGAAACCAAATTAGACCAATCAGGATATAATATACTTAATAAAAAATTGGGTGTGAGAGAAATCTGGGGTGTTCCAGCTTCTAGAGCCTTAGGAGGAGTAGGTTTTATTTGGGACCCTAGATCTGTGACTCTCTCTGGCTTAGAAGAACACCCTAATTGGTGTTGTGGTAAGGTTTCTAGCCATCAACCAAACATTAAATTCTATTTTATAAATATATATGGACCTATTTTGAATATAGATAAGGAAAGAGTGTGGAAAGAAATTGAAATGAAATTTAGGGAATTCGGTCAAGATACAATAATAATAGGAGGAGATTTCAATACAATCACTAAGTTATCATAAAAAAGAGGAGGCTCTGTCCTTCTATCTAAAGCTATCATGAAATTCAATGATTGGATCAACAAGAATCAGCTATGTGAGATAGCCACAACTGATGAATTTTACACCTGGAATAATAGAAGGAAAGGATTTAGTTTTATAGCCAAAAAATTAGATCGTTTCTTTGTTAAAGGAGATTTTTCTTTACTCCCATTTACTTTATCAGCTAAGGTTCTTCCATTTTCAGGCTCTGGCCATTTTCTAGTAGAATTAAAAATCATAATAGATAAAAGTCCAAAAAAATGTCCTTTTAAATTTGAACAAATGTGGCTAAAAAATGAAGGTTTTTTAGGAATGATTAAGGACTAGTGGGAGGAAATTGTAATTATAGGATCTAAGCTATATCAGATAGTTAACAAACTCAAAATCATTAAACTTAGATTGAAAGCATGGAATAAAGTGAGTTTTGGCAATATTTTTGAGACTAAAATCTCCCTTGAAACTGAAATGAAATCCTTAAATGAAAAAGTCATGATAAAGGGTATCGACATTGCCCTTTATGAAGAAGAAAGACTCCTGTTAAATAAATATGAGGATGTATTAGCTAAAGAAGAGATCTATTGGAGACAGAAATCTAGGGAGACATGGTTAGCTGAAGGAGACAAGAACACAAAATTCTTCCACAATAGCACAAAGCAACGGAGATGTATTAATAGGATTACATCCATCAAAGGAAAAGGGAATAATTGGGTTGAGGATCCAAAAGATATAGCCAAAGAACTTGTGGATTACTTTAAGGAGATTTACCTTAAGGAACTGTTGCCTAATGCATATATTAGTATTCTGGATAACATCCCTAAGGTTATTTCTAAAGAACAAAACCAGCTTCTCATGGCTAGATTTTTGAAAGAGGAAGTTGAAGAAATCCTTAACAAGATGAACCTGGATAAATCACCAAGGCCTAATGGCTTCCCAACTTGTTTTTTTTAGAAGTGTTGGTACTTTATGGGAGATGAGATTACTGTTGCACTAGATGGTATCAGGAATTCGGGGAACCTACTTAAAGAGGTTAATAACACCTTCATCACTCTAATTCCTAAAAAAGAAAACCTGGAAACATTCAATGATTTTCGACCTACTGCTCTTTGCAATACCTTATATAAACTTTTTTCTAAAACTATGGCGAGTAGACTCCAAAAACTTCTCCCATGTATCATTAGCGAGGAACAATCTGGTTTTGTTCCGGGTCGCTCAATATATGATGGTATTATAATCGCCCAAGAAGCAATGCATTCTTTTAAAAAACAACAAAAAACCATGCTCATTAAGCTAGACATAAAAAAAGCATATGATAAGGTTGATTGGATTTTTTTAACAAATTGTATGTTAGCTTTCAGTTTTGACAAAAGGTGGGTTGACCTAATTAAAACTTGTATCTCTACCCCTAAATTTTCCATTTTAGTCAATGGATCTCCTTAGGGATTCTTTGGGATTTATAGAGGTATTCGTCAAGGGGACCCGATTTCCCCTTTCCTCTTTATAATTATGGTAGAAGCCCTACGTCAAAGTATTAACAAAGCAAGAGAAGATAAACAGATTCAGGGCATCCAAATAACTAGTGGAACTAATGTTATTTCCCATCAACCGTTTGTGGATGATACACTGTTGTATGGGGAGAAATCTACTCAAGAGGCCAAAGAAATTAAATTCATTCTAGACAAGTATTCTTCCGCTTCAGGACAAGAAATTAATAAGGAAAAGTCTGAGATCTTTTTTTTCAATACAAAAACCTCTTACGCAAATGATATATGCAAAATTTTAAATTTTAAAAAAGGTTCCCTTCCTTGCAAATATTTATGATAATATCTGGATCAAGATTCAAGATCATCTACTGGATGGAATCTCACAATAGAGAAAATAAAAGGTAGAATGTCATCGTGGAAAAGTAAATGGTTGTCTTCGGCTGGGAGAACTATCATGATTCAATATGTTCTCTCAGCTATTCCTCTGTACCAACTATCTTGTGTTGATCTCCCGACTAAGAAACACAATGAACTTAATAAAATAATGAGATCTTTCTTTTGGCAAGGGACAACAGAAAAATAGAAAATTGCCCTTCTTGCATGGGATAAGGTTTGTAGGTCTAAGCAAGAAGGAGGGGTGGGAATCAGAGGTCTAAAATTTCAGAGCAAAGCCTTTGAGGCTAAACTTGTTTAAAAAATGATCAACTCACGTAACCTCAAATGGGTAAAGATTTTATCACACAAATACTTAAACCAACCACACCCTATTAATATTTTAATAGAATCTAATCCCCCCTAGAGGATCAAGGATATGGAACTTTATGCTGGACTATAGATCGATTATTCAAGAAAAGCTTTCCTAGAACATCGGTCAGGGGGATGATGATTTGTTTTGGTCTGACTCATGGGAAGGACAACCTGTCATTTCTCATCTACGAGATTGGTCCATTTTGAGAGATATTATGGAAGCATCTTGGGGTACTAAGGTTAAGGATTATGTTACCTTTGATAAAAATTCTAAGTATGGTTGGAAATGGAAGGATTGTTGTGACATGTTATTACCTATGGAGGAGGAAGAAAAACTCAAATCAATTCTGGCAACTAGGAAACTCATTTTTAGAAAACAAGCAGATAGACTTATATGGGATGGCAATAAGAATGGTCTATACAAAATCAAAGATGGATACAATTTTATAAGGTCCAAGACTATTATCCATTGTGACCCCCCTCCTGATAACTTATTATGGGGCAATAATTCAATGCCTAAAGTTGGGTTCTTCTCTTGGTTAGTCTGGAATAAGAGAATCTTGATTGCGAAGAGATTCCAGTATATGGGCTATAATGGCCCAAGCCGATGCTCCTTGTGTGAAGCACAGGAAGAATCAATGGATCATTTACTTCTTGGCTACCCTTTTCCAAACAAGTTTGGGGTTGGCTTTGTAATAAACTCAATTGGAAGTTTGCCTTCCCTAACTCTATTTTGGATTTTCTCGTTTCCTGGCCACATATTAATAAGGACTCCATTTATTGTCTATTATGGCCTCTGGCACCTTCGATAGTGCTCTGGGAAATATGGAAGGAGAGAAATAGGCAAATTTTTCAAGATTCTAAGATGGAAGTTTCTAATATAATAAATAAAATTGAAGGCTCCATAATTGAAGTAGCCAATAATAAAATCATGATGATTAATAACAAGGAAGCAATTATGACTCAATGGAATGGTAGAACCAGGAACAAATGGATTGGACTAAAAATACATCCCTTCATAGGTAGAGGGGATGGCCTATCCCAAAACAAATGTAATACTTGCACTTGGTCTCCACCCCAGGCAGGCTGGTTCAAACTCAACTTCGATGGGGCGTCACGAGGTAACCCAGGTATGGAGGGTATAAGTTGTTGCATCCATGACACAGAAGGAGTGGAAATTGCTCCAAGCAGTAAATTCATAGGTAATGAGACAAATAACTGATCAGAATTGGAGACCTTGGTGGAAGGGTTGTCTCTCTATCATCAGTTAGGCATTAAAAGGCTCGATATTGAAGGTGATTCTTCCATCATTATCAATGCCCTTAGGAAAGGCTCTCTTCTTAATTAGAGATTAGACTTTATCATTTCTTCAGCATTAGCATTATGTGAATCCTTTGAGAAAATCACTATTAACCATATTTACAGAGAAGGTAATTACTGAGCAGATGAATTAGCCAATCTGGCTATTAACAATTTCCTAAAACACAATTAGTAGACCCTTAATAGTAACAAAATATAAAATAAAAATTTTAATGTTAAAGTAGAAAATAATGTTTTATATGAATAATATATGGGAACAAATATTCTATTTTTGAATGAATCGGGGGAGTTTCGCATTAAACGGTACTTATATATCTCATTCAGATTGATGAGTAAAATATACTCTCCTCTCATCCTTTAATGATTATGATTACAATGCAATTATTATTGTAATTGTAGTACTACTCTCATATTCCCACCTCACCTTATGATATCGAGAACAGAGTCATGCATGAGTATAGCTACTCATGCAATAAAGGAAGGAGTAAGTTACATTGATCAAAACCCACATGTCTGTATGCCCGTAATAAATGACAAATTTAAGTAAAAGAACAATTATTACCTAGGGGTTGGTGAATGAAAAGGCTAATTTAGGGTTAAGAACTCGGTATCCTATATTAAAGGCAAGAGGAGGATTAATAAGCATTATCAAGTGTTAGCAAGGAGATTTCTAGCTGTGAAGATCTGTTATCAGTAAGGATGGAAACCAAACTAATTACGTTTACGCTAAGCGATAATCGAGCTATGGCTTTTCGGGGAACCATAAAACCTGAAAGGTGGAATAAGATCTTGAAGCCTATCCCAGAAGCAGCTAGAAGAGCTCTAGAAAAGGGTATGGGGGACGCCCATTTTGATAATTCCTTCACATTCTGGACGAATGGAAACATTGTGGGTCTTTTCATTGCTTTGGCTAACTTTGTTGGCTGGAAGAAGAGTGAAATCATGGAGGTCACATAGTTAACTTTTATAGATGACATTTTGGGTGGTTTGGAGAATATGGTATATTGCATTAGCAATCAGCTAACTGTTTCATTCGCGGAAGCAAAAATACATACGGAAAAAGCAAAGTTGAAGGATATCCCTAACAGTCAATGAGTTCCGATGATTATTTTCAAAGATGAAGAGGTTTTTGACACTCACTGGCCTGAAATGCAAAGAAATGTGGATTTCTTGTTTAATCAACTACTAAAAAAAGAAATGGACAAAGATTTTATCCTTAAATACTAGCGAGACGAGGGTTTTAAAATCCTGGAACTTCTAGAAGACATGGAAATGGAGAAATTTTGTATAGTAGTGCCATCAGTAAAGAGATGCTCTAAAAACATGAAGGATTCCTTCACAATATTCCAAGCCTGGTCAACTACAATGCATGGGACACTGTCCCGTCAGCTCGACTAATAAAACTTATGAGCAATAACCCTAATCGCAAAATCAAGCTCCAAATCTGTGATAGTAGAGATAGTCATCCCTCTTTTATTCCAAATGGCTCCAGTGAATTCTTCTATGATTTCCTTACTCTGACATCTCATTGTCCTCTTTCTGCTAAGAATTGGATAACCAGTTACACAATGGATGATTTCCTTTGTAATCTTAACTGGTCCATTTTCAAGCCATATGTTCATGTCATGTATTCGAATAAGAAAAATTTTGATCCATTCCATTCTGAATTCCCTCAGAAAGTCTAGGGCATGTGTTAACCCTCTCTCAGCTAATGTTTGTGTTCATCTTTTAGGGCTCCGTCTTTGCATGATTTGCTGTAAGATCCTCTTAGCTCATGATCGCCAACTTCACTTATCTTGCACATATAACATGACCTAATATCATGGATCATGAGTACCTTAGGTGGAATCGATGATAGGGCTCCAGTTAGATCACCCTGGATGGCGCTCTCAGGAATAGCTCAGAAATTAGGAGGCACACATGTGTCACTCCTCACCAATTGAACTTTTAGCAACTCCTTCTCCATACTCTTTAGTGCTGTGGAAGAACTAGCGGCCATGATTCCAAACGAAATAGGGTTTCAAAAGATGATGAACATAATACCTTGATAGATTTCAAAATTCACACTTTTACTCAGGGTAGCCGATGACACACTGTAGAAGTCTTCGAAAGATCTTTGCAGAAATCAAGTTCGCAAATTACTCCAACACTCTGTGAAATTCTCAATCACAAGGTAAAAAAAATTAATGAACGACTCATTCCTTTATAGGCTCCAAAGGTCAAAAGTTAGGTTTGCAATAAATGTTCTCTCCATTGAGTAACTTCCAAACAACTGTCCTTGGTCGACTCACAAAACTCATCTATCTCTCAGTCGCAACCCATACTAGCTCGACATACACTAGAGAGCTCAGTCTCAGTGTACAATAATATTGTTGCTCGACACCTATAGTGCATATTGACTTTGCTAGGTACATTTCTCAAAAATATGTCTTGATACATCTTAACATATGCAGATATAGAATTTTGCACTTTATATATTAGGAACTGATAAAAGATATGAGGTATAAACACAATTCCTTACATACTTTTATTTGCTTAATTAGTGATGGTATGATCACCTGATCCATTGGATTGGGTGACCTCGGCTTCAGTAGCTTCACTGCTGCTCAGTTATGTTTTCCTTATCCATGTCCGGTTCATCTGTGCTCTTATTTCCTCAATAGTAGGAGCAGGTACCCTTTTCTTGCAATCCTTCCTAGTGTGACTAATTTTCAGACAATTATAGCAAACTAGGCTTCATTTCATCCAACTCTTAGATTTTCCTGTGAAATGTCTTTATGCAGTTTTCTGGAACATGCCCATACTCACCATAGTAATGAAAACTATGCCATGTGTTGTAATCCCAATTGTAAGTTTTACCTTTCCTTGGTACTTTTTCTTGTCTTTGATGTCCATTGTTGCTTAGCATTAGATCTGCAATCTTGTGCTCTATGTCCAAATTTTTGACAATTGTAACAATACCCATTGAATCTAGTTGTGGGAGGTGCATTATTTGCCTTTGCCCAACATTCATGTGCTTGATGTCCAAACTTCTTACAGTTAAAGCAATAACCATTGAACTTAGGTTTAGGATTGGACTTACCATTCTTGCTTCGGTAGATGTTTGCAGCGTGTCCTGGTTTTCCATAGTGATGGCATACAGGCTTGTTGTTCTTTGTCTTTGCATTCCTCTTTTCACCAATCTTAAATGATTCTCCTTTTTTAGAATATGTATGTTGTTCGATATGACCTAATCCAGAAGAATCTTTAGATCTCCTTGATGCTTCCTGTACGCCTCTCTCTCCGGTTTCCCACAGCTTTCCAAGGGCAGGGGTTAGTAGCCAAGGTTCACAAGTACATGCAAATCTATTAAGCAATAACTACTAAACGAAATGATCGAAACGCAAGCAA
>MU224552.1:2953228-2971236 GCA_018584345.1 Thuja plicata
ATTTGAGAAATGAATTTAGAAGAAAATAGATGATTAATTAATGATTTAAGAAACCATTACTTAATAGATGAAAATTAGGGTTTTAATGTAAAGTTGCAAGCCTGTCCATTTTAGGGTGTCTACACTTCCATCAAGTTTTCAAAACAAGTCAAAGCTTCATTAGGTATGTTCAATCTTTCATTAAGTTCTTTCTCATATCTCAATTCATCTTTCAATTGACTATTCTCAGATCTCAGATTAACAATTTCCATGTCTTTCATGTTGATCTCCTAATTTGCAAGTAGCAGTTGATTCACCATGTCAACCTGATTATTTGTCATCATTTGTACTTCATGTGTCCTTTCATCAAGTCTAATAGTCATCATTCTTTTGTCTTCTTCAGCCATAGCTTTGTCATCTTCAACTTTCTTCTTTTGTTCCACTACTTCACACAATCTTACTGTTTGTGCTTCTTGTTCTCTCTTCAAGTTTCTAACTTCTTCACACAATGTATTATTCCTTTCCAGTAGATCTGAAATTGCTGCATCGCTCTTAGTAGAGTTTCCATTCTAAAATAGGCTTGCAGTGTCTTCTTCCTGATAATGAGTGTCATTCATTTGTTTGGCCAAATCTTTCCTAGTTATCAAGGACTTTCTCAATTCACATCTTACTATCTCAAGCTTATGTAATGCTAGCTGAATTTCAATCTTTTGATTCTCAATGACTTTACCCAATTTGTAAATCTCCATCTCAAGATCTGTACTCACAAGTTGATTGAAACCTTTATGGGAGAACTGTGCTCTGATACCAATTGTTGGAAATACAATATGGGAAAGCAAGATGCTGAGAGGGGGGGGGGGGGGGGGANGGGGGGGGGGGGGGGTGAATCAGATCTTCAAATTTTTATCTCTTAAAACAAACTGATCCACAATCATACATAAATGTAATTGATCTATCATCTAGTAGCATTCATGAAAATAAATAAATAACATAAGACACAAAAATTTGGTAACCCAGAAACCCAATAAGGTAAAATTGGGGTGGGGATGACACCCACAAAATCTTTACTACTGCAGCAATAAAGTGTGCCTATTAGGGCTACAAGATTTTATCACACTATGTAATCTACCTGGTTAAAGGTTTGCATGGTTAAGAGCTACAGATCATTACAATCTACCTTGTAAAAGGATTTAAACTTACAACAAAGTAAGTACTCTGCTAAGAGATTTAGAAAGGTCTGTTAGAACCACTCTGTTAAGATATTTCACCCGATACACTTGTTAAAATGTCTCAAGATCTTATCCTTCGATATGCACTTTGATGTTGATAACGGATCTCCTCTTTTCAATACCTTCTCTGATCTAATAATCTGATATATCTTTAGTCTGCTGCTCACTGCACTTTCACTCTGCTAGATCTATGTTTCTTCAATCAAAAAAACCCTTCACACATCTCTCATGTACGCATACACCTTCTCTCTCAGTACTCTAAATTAGGGTAAGAAGCAATCTTAATATAATTTACAAATCTGGCAATTAGATCTAGGTCAACGACCAGGATCAAATGCTTATGCCACTTAGGCAATCCAATTTTCTAATTGGCTCCATGCCACGTAGTGGGGTCAAATAATTAAATGTATAATTATCCCGTTGAAAACATTAAATGCTTAGATAAGTCGGCCCAAAATAGTTTACCTCAAAATTAGTGTCAATCCTGACATACATAACAAAATTGTCTTGCTCAGCACAAAAAGACTATGTCGCTCGGCATGAACTGAACTTGGTAACCATGTGACTCGGAAACTATTATCTACTCGGCAATGACTATGCCAGATAGATTGGCCTATACTGGATAGCTCAGCCGCAGGGATGACGGGCTAAAACTGCCTAGATAAATGACTAAGTGTGGCATACTAATGATCAACAAAACTTAGAGATTAACACCATCTTCCACTGCAACCTTCCCATCAGATGCCTTCTCATTCAACATTCAAAGGGTGGTGGAGGAAGCATGCATGAATTTCAGCGTAAAATTTCTAACATTCATGAGCCGCTTGTTTGTTTCCTCCATGTCCATCTTCAAATGGGCCATATTTTTCTCAAGCTGAACAATTTGGTGTTTAAATGTGTCCACCACCCCGCGAGTTCCCGTGTTACCCGCCTCCTCAGTATGCATCTTTGTCTTACTCACCTCCTTAGTAGAAATGTTCATGCTATTGTCTCTCTCCTCTGTCAGGTTCAGAGTATTGTCCGCTCCTTCACGGCTATCAGATTCCATCGAGATCTCCTCCTGATTCATCATATTATTAATGGATTTTTTACCTTTTTCCTTCGCCAATCTGTTAGAGTGGCGGGTTTTGCCATGCTGGGGGTCAACATCCTCACTGATGTCAAGATTGAGGACAATCTTCTAAATTTTTTTATTGCGACGATGGATAGAGGCCTCCGGGGTGCGGTCTCTCTTAATGCCAATCGGGGAATTAGGGATAGGGTGGATATCGAAGGAGTTAGGGCTCCCGACAAGGGTAGAAACACATGGTTTACCCTTAGACCCAAAAGGAGTAGGAAGGAAACCCTTATCCATAGAAATTGAGGGTGAGGGATGAGGTTAGAGCGGGGCGTCAGAGACAACAAAGACTGTAGGAGGAGGACAGAGAGCATAGTGAAAGTTATAAAGCCTCAACATTAAGCCTTCGTGAAGGATGATAGGTATTTTACCATAATTTTCAGCCTCTATAACATCAGCCACATTACACTCCATGGAATGCAACAAAAAAATGGAATAGAGATCAAAATTTTATGCCTAAGGTGATTGAGGAAAGGAAAATGATAGTTATAAAAAGTTCCATACCGACCTTCCAGCATGAAATACTAGATAATGAGCTTGCACATATTGGGCCAAAACTCTGGGAGGTCTGTAGTGCTATAGTCGCCATGTTTTAGAACAAGATTCTCCTCAGGGCTCCAGAAGAAATGGGCCAAGTTCATCTTAGCAGGGGCTTTGCTAGTTTTCTTCCACTTGCAGCCCGTGATGGGAAGGCTAGTAGCCTTACCAATGGCCTCTTCATTGATTTTGAATGAGATACCATTCATAGAGACATGCCTTTCACTCCAGGATGCTGCAAACTATCTAGAAATCATCTCATCGTACCTTTTCATACCTTCCATAAAGGGAAGGATAGCACCTTCCTTGTAGAAATACATAACCATCGGGTCAAAGGTAAATTCATCGTCTATTTTATCAAGTTCAATTTTGTTTCTATCACCACCCATCTCCAGCCTAGGATAGCAAAGAAGCAATGGCATGCACCAAGTGAAGAAACTGTGACCCTCAGGGGATCTCCCGTTCAGCACCAAAAAATGTTGTGAAAAATCAAAGTGTTACCACTCCTACAAAAACAACTCCAGTAATAAGCCGAGAACCAAATGATTTTCGCACAATAAAAGTCATAGATTAGGGGAGAATTAATCGACCCATAATTAATATCATTATTAGGGTAGTAATTACACTGCCCAACAATTTGTATCACTAGTACTGCTAGGAGAGCCAACACGTGAGAGTTACGCTGCAAATTGTAAACACAATCATAAAAATCCACACCATATTTATGGAAAACCATTGTATTTCGCAAATGCCACCAAAGCAAATTTCCATAATGATGACACTTTAAATCCTTCAGACTGAGGGCATGCCACATCCACAACCAATTGATGAGAAAAAAAACTCGCCATGCACCAAGTGGCAATGAAATTCAAAACCAACGCAAGTGGCGAGAGGGAGGGAAGTGGTGGGCCCAACCTCGGCTAGCCAAGCCAAAAGGAAAATTTCAAATATCATTGTGATTGTTATTTCCATCCCTCATTTCCCACCAAAGCAATTCTTGCTTAGAATTAGGGTGCTGACTAACAACCCTCCAACATTGAAGTCTTTCGAACAACATACCAACAACAACCATGGAGTCTACAACATAGTTCCCTTCCCTATAGGTATGCCCAATCCTAAGCACTTCCAGCCTGGAAAGAAGGCCCTGGATGTCACTTAAAATAGTATCCACTTTCCACCCAGCCTTGGAGGTTCCTTGAACCACCTCAATAATGATTTTGGAGTCCCCCTCAATTTCAAGCTTTTGGCTTCCCATGCTTATGGAAAAATTTAGACCCCATAGGAGGGCCATACCTTTCACCTGATTAATAGTTTGGTTGTGAAGGGGGCTATAGAAAGCAATAGATAAATACCCCAAGTGGTCCCAAATGATACCACCACCCACTTTCTTCCCCCTCCAAATAGCCCCATCAAAATTGAGCTTGTGCCACTACGGTTTGGGGGGACCATTTAATCACTTTCCTGATGAGGAGTTTAGCATTGTCAAATATATCAAAGCCCTTATCAATGCTCCAGGTCTTGGATAACCTAATGTCAACATCAGAAAGGGGAAGGTTCAAGATTTTCCAATGAGCCACCAATAAGTTCTCCTCCAGCAACTTAAACCCAAGGTGGAAAAAATCACCATGAGAGAGCTCCTTCTCACGGAAGATTTTTTTGATATGCTCCTTCCAGATACACCAGAAAAAGATACGAGGAATTTGGTACCAAAGGAGATGAATGCGAGGGTGATGGGAGGGGGGTTGCCAGTTGTCAGCCATGTATTGAATATTCTGATTAGCAACCCAATTAAGGTTGAGTCTAGGGATGACCAGCTGCCAGACCTCCGTAGAGAACTTACAATGAAGGAGGAGATGCTTGATGCTTTCCTCCTCCTTCTTGCAAAGGCAACATCTATTGGCCAAGATAAAACCCCTTTTGACCAAGTTATCCAGAGTAAGGATTTTACCATGTAGCACCATCCACCAAAAGAAGTTCACCTTAGGAATAAGCTGTGAGCACCACACTTTTTTCTAGCAGGTCAAGTCAGCAACCTCCTTAATCAGCAGATTGTAGGCCGACTTAACCAAAAAGCCACCATTTTAGGTGTGAGCCACATGATTCTATTAGGGCGATCAATAAGAGGAATGCAAGTTCTATGCAACAGATCCAAGAGATCAGTGGAAAGAATAATTAGATCAGGCCTGTCATGCAGATGGAGAAGGAAATCCATCCACTACCCATGCCTAATATAGTTTGACACCAGGGTTCCCACAGGGAGAGTGAGGATGTTTTTGAGCTGAGAGAACTTTGAGGACCCCAGAGTGATGTCAGGTAACCGAGCATCCTCCTAGAAATGGATGTCCCTGTCATTGCCCAGTTGCCAAGTGAAGCCCTTATCTAGAATGCACTTGCATTCGAGAATGTTTTTCCAAATATTGGAGCCCTTGGGGTGGACATGCTCCATGTAGAGTTTGCATAAGCGGCCCCAGTCCAGATACTTGGCTTCCATGATTTTGAACCAATAAGAGGAACCTTGGATGAAATACCAGGCTACCTTAGACAAAAAAGCTCTCTTGAGACTTATAATTTTTTGTAACCCTAGACCACCAAGAATCTTAGGCAAGAAAAATTTATCCCAAAATATTAGGGGGAGTATTTTTTCTCCTTGCAACCAGACTAGAGGAAGGTCATGCATTGAATTTTCTCAAGTTTGTCAGCCATTATTCCATAAATTTTGAAAATTCAAAGGAAATAGACCATGATTCCATGTAACGAAGGAGAGACTAACTGAAGCTTACCAATGCTGCTAAGGATCTTTCCATTCCATCTAGAAAGTTTCCTTTAAGTTCTCTCAAGAATGGTGTTCCAGAAAGCATTCTTAACATCCTTAATCGTCAGAGGAAGCCCCAGATAGGTCGCAAGGAGGAAAGGCCATTGACAATCCAAAATTTGCAGAATTCTATCCTAAACAAAAAGATTTGTGTTTAAGAAGAAAATCCTAATTTTTTGGTAGTTAATGTGTTGAATAGAGGCAGAAGCATAATCATCAAGTGGGTTCTTCCACACTCTAGCTTCCCTCACTGAAGAGAATTCAAAGAAAAAGGTGTCATCAACAAATTGTTGCAGAATCAAGGGAGGGAGTGTAGTGACAGGCTTAATTCCCTAGATCATGCCAATCTGGACCAACTACATCATGTTGTAACCAAGGAATTCAGAAAGAAGGATGAAGAGGTAAGGGGAGAGGGGATCCCCCTAACGCAAACCTTTTCCCAGGGAAAACTTGACACCAGGTTTGTCGTTCATCAGCACTGATAATATGACAATCTCCACACATCCCTTAATAGTGTCAATGAACGGTTGTGAGAAACCAAAAGCGGAGAACACCTTGTAGAGGAAGATCCCATGACCTTATCATAGGCTTTGGAGATTTCAAGTTTGAAGGCCATCCCCGCAGTTTTGCTGTGGTCAATAGAATGTAAGATTTCATGGGTAGTGATGGTCGCATCCATGATTTGCCTAGAGGGAAAAATCCTTCTGATTGGGGTTGATAATCTTGTTGAGTAAGGGTTTAATACGGTTAACCATTATCTTAGAGAATATTTTGTAGAGGGTGTTTCATAGACTTATAGGTTTGTAGTCCTCCATGGCTCTCGGGTCCCCAATCTTGGGAACCAACACAATATAAGTATCATTAAGCTATTGAAAAAGCTTCCATGTTTTGATGAAATGTCTCACAGCCCTAGTCACATATTTGCCAACAATGTCCCAGAATTCCTAAAACAAATGCTTGGGGGAACCCATCTGGCCCAGGGGCTTATTAAGCACCCATGAAAAAACTACCATTTTGACACGTCCTCCAAAACCCGAGAGAGGAGGGTATCATTATCTTCAGAGGTCACGGTCCTAGGGATGGGGGAGAGGAGTTAATCTTGCAAGTCCTCCACATTGCCAGAATTATTTTCGGAAAAATGTGAGTGAAGTAATTAGTAGCCAAATTGCCAAGGTGAACTGGATCAGAAATCTCCATTCCTTGATTGTAACATAGGATACTAATAGAATTCCTCTTCTTGTGCTTGCAAACAGATCGATGGAAGAAAGCAGTATTACATTCCCCTTCCCTCAACCATTGGACCCGGGATCTCTGCTTCCAAAAGACTTCCTCCTTAGCCATAACTTCCTTCTAGTTTCTCCTCGTAGTTTCCTCATCCGTGTGAAGGCTCAGAGAGAGATCGCCGACAACCGTCTACTTCTGGAGGCCCTCTCATACCCATTGTTACTACACAACGTGAAAAAAATTAATATAGTCAATACATATTTATATAACATTGTATTATCAAATGTAATATATTAAAATATAATAATATTTTATTTTATTTTTTAATTATCATATTTATATATATAAACACATATACATATCTATACATGTATAGATAAATACATAGTACATATTTTCTATGTGTGCTTGTAACACGTTTGATCCACCACTTCTTAGTTGGCATCATTTTTTATTTTTATTTTTTTTGTTTAATATCAATTTTGAATTTTTTTTAATGAATTTTAAAAATTTTAATCATAAATATTTAACACAAATCCATATATCAATGGCTAAATATTTTTTGTTAGAAAATTTTGATTTCTTTTGCCTGCGGCAGAATTTGTAGCGAGTAATGAACTAGGTAACTACAATAATAGTTTGTCGTTCAATTTTAATTGATATTTCTGTCCATAGTCTTCTGGGATGTTCGTCCTCTACTAGGAAAAATGAACAAACCCCTTGGTCTATGTAATGCCCGGCTAGGGAACCCAGGAGAACTAACCTAAACATGACACTAAGTTAACAGGATAATATTTTTTAATGTTTCCAAATAATAATGATAACAATGCTGAAGCAACATCATGAGGCATATGACATACACATCAGTACAACTCAAAAAAGGTTACAAATCTTGAGGGTTCCTTGACGTAGAATTACTTAAGCAATATAATCTACAAAGTACAAATGTAAAGAAGAACATAAAGGATACATCAAGTGAATCCAATAATATACATCTCATATAATAATACCACATATACATCTGATACCTAAGGTATACATCCAAATCAACATCCACTGCACAAGTCGCATGGTATGCAATAATACCTAACAATACAATACAATACAATACAACCTTTGAAAGGATGTCAACCAATATACACATATGGTTACAAATATATAACTCGTGAAACTGAACAAGTATCCATAAGAATAGGAAGAATAAGAAGATAGAAACTGCAATAAGGATCATCCAAGCATGACGAAGAACCATCATATCTCAATGGCAATAGCAATCACTACCACCCGACCATGTGGAACCAAAGGTCCACTCCCACCATGCCGAGGAGATAATAACAGGCCCATTCAGACGGCTATACAACACGAAGGCAACATCAAAGTATACAAGCCATCATAAAGAAACACATAGGAAGATTCTAGAAGCTCTCTGATCATAAAAGAAATACTAAGCAAAAGTATAAGGATGAAAAGATCAAGACAAATTGGAGATCCAAGATTGATACAAAGGTACACCATCCAAAGATAAAGGAACATACAAAAGATAACCAAAACACCAACATAAACCAATTGCTGAATCCAAATCGCCAAGTGCCCAAGACACATCCACAAAAGGTGAAACATGACCTATGGAGGAGACTTAGGCTACATTCTATGGGAGTGTCATCACATGGTCAATAACTTGAGTTACCTTGGACTGGCCACTCTAACCCTGAACCCTCAACATGACTCATGCAGAACTAGAATACCCTCTCATGAAGATGAGGAATCTAATCATATCTACTCTCTAGGTATCATCCCATTCTCATCCTTAGCCTTTACAAGCACTTAAGGCATGAGCGAGGCATCATGATTAATCTTGTAATTAATGTAAACCCAAAGTTTTATTATTAAGTCATCACTTATTAACAACTTATGATAGGATACCCTGGAACTGGCCTCTTTGGGCCCCGTGCCCGTATTGTAAGCCACTCCCCTAAGATGCACCTAACTAACCACCCCCTAAGCTCAAGGTCACGAATAATCTCAAAAACTCATAAACTATTCCTACCCATATAGGAACTATTGGTTCTCCATTAACCATAACCACATGAGGAATTCCCAAAAGATCACGTATCAAGAGTTCAAACATACTAGGTTCAGGAAGGACAATTGAACCAAAATAACATTATAGGAAACAAACACTGGAAACACTCACAAGACACCATGCCGAATCAAATCCCAAAATAATCATACAAAAGGAACTGGCAATAAAATCCCAACAAACCTGGGTACAACACCCTAAGGATAAATTACTAATCCCCCAAAAATACCCGACATGATAAAGTTCCGTACAAAAACAGAAAATACTATTCATATCAATAACACCCAAAATACATCCTGGTATGATTAACACAATCTCAAAATGAACTAATCAAAATATAGAGATAACATAGTGATAAACAAATTTATAACATTCGTTATGCAAATTCATCTATCTAGTAAAATTACTAACATACTATAATTAAATTTTCCCAAAGCAGAACACAAACTAAAGTTCCTATAGGTTAATTTATAAAAACCCAACATATATAAATTAACCTACTAATAATTACTAACATTCAAATATAATTACAATAATCGTGAAATACAAATGTAGTATCAGATGGACATTAATATTCTCTTCAATATTAATATTATTATTCATAATTAAATAACTCACATAAAATAAAACACCACATAAAAGCAACTGATCCATTATTAATAATAACCCTATTATTAATGAACAAACTTACTTAGAATAAACTACAAATTCTTTTCTTTTAAAACAAATTAAAAACATTTAACATATATATAAAAATAAAATAAAAACTAATGTTATTAATAACTAAATAACATAAAATATATAATAAAATAACATCAATTAAAAATAAAATAAAACTAAAACATAAAATAAACTAAGTTAAAGTAAATTAATTTAAAAACAAAAAATATAAATTTAACCGCATGGGAGAGGGGGGGGGCGGGGGGGTCTCGGCCCCACCCCCTAACTCCCCCGCGAACCCTTTTACCAAGGGACCCCGCGGTTCACGGGAGTGTCGCAAGGCTCGTGGGTTCCTGCGGTCCCCACCGTGGGAAACCACAGTGGGTCCGCAGGCCCACAACCCATGGCCGCCGTGGGGTACCCGCAGCCCTCACGCGTGGTGGCCGAGGGAGGTAGTGGCCCCCGCCACCAACCCAATCTGTTTCATTTTTTTAAATAAATTTTTTTTTTCTTTTTAATTTAAATCCTTTTTTAATATAAACTTGTTTATTTATATTATTTTTTTCTCTGGTGAAATATTTAACCAGACTATTTTTTTTTTGTAAACCAGCAAGCTATTTATTTATTTTTCCAGCAATAATTAATAGGCTTAATTTTTCTTTCTTTTCAAAAATAAATTATTAAGCCATATTTTATATAATAAGGGTTTTTTTTTTTCAACAAATGTTCTAAATAACATAGAGAGGGATTTTCTTTCTTTCAACATGCAAATGGACAAAAACAAGGACTCTAATTTAATATAATTCATTTATTTTCTAAGAAGAGTTTTCTTTCTTTTAAGCATGTGAATTAACTCATTTAACTTGTTTTCTTGCAGATCTGATCCCAGTTTTGACATGCACCTGATGAAGGCAGTTTTTCTACTTTTCAAGGTGAGACAAACATGGATATGAGGGTTTCAAGCAAATTTTTACACAATAACAAATTCTCGTTCAAAGAAGACTTTTTCCTCAATTTGAAACCCTAAGGGCAATTTTGAAACATAATTCTTCCACATAAAAACCCTAATGCCCAATTTGCATTCAACACCCAAAATGAAACATTTATGCCCACAAGCACAGATCTGACATGCAAACTTGAAGGAAAACTGCCATTTTGACCCCATCCTCCAAAACCCGGGAGAGGAGGGTATCATTATCTTCAGAGGTCACGGTCCTGGGGATGTGGGAGAGGAGTTGATCTTGCAAGTCCTCCACATTTCCAGAATTATTTTCGGAAAAATGCGAGTGAAGTAATCAGTAGCCAAATTGCCAAGGTGAACCGGATCAGAAATATCCATTCCCTAATTGTCACGTAGGGTACTAATAGAATTCCTCTTCTTGTGCTTAGAAGTAGATCGATGGAAGAAAGCAGTATTACGTTCCCCTTCCCTCAACCATTGGACCCAAGATCTCTGCTTCCAAAAGACTTCCTCCTTAGCCATAACTTCCTTCCAGTTTCTCCTAGTAGTTTCCTCATCTGTGTGAAGGCCTAGAGAGAGATCGTCGATAACCATCTACTTCTGGAGGCCCTCTCATACCCATTGTTACTACACAATGTGAAAAACATTAAAATAGTCAATACATATTTATATAATATTGTATTATCAAATGTAATTATATTAAAATATAATAATATTTTATTTTATTTTTTAATTATCATATTTATATATATAAACACATATACATATCTATACATATCTATACATGTATAGATAAATACATAGTACATATTTTCTATGTGTGCTTGTAACACGTTTGATCCACCACTTCTTAGTTGGCATCATTTTTTATTTTTATTTTTTTGTTTAATATCAATTTTGATTTTTTTTAAAACAATTTAAAAATTATAATCATAAAGCTTTAACACAAATCCATATATCAATGGTTAAATATTTTTTGTCAGAAAATTCTGATTTCTTTTGCCTACGGCAGAAATCGTAGTGAGTAATGAACTAGGTAACTACAATAATAGTTTGTTGTTAAATTGTAATTGATATTTTTATCCACAATCTTCTGGCATATTCATCCTCTACTAGGAAAAATGAACAAACCCCTTGGTCTATGTACTGTTAGGATTAGGGAATACTGAGACGGGGGTGAATCGGTATTACAACACTTATTAAAACTTCTCAACCAATTATAAATCCATAAGCTTGCAAAAATGAAAAGAACATAAGAAAATAACACAATACTCATAACACCATTATTTGTTGTCAAGGAAACCCTGGCCAAGGGAAAACCCTGATGGGGATGGTACCCACAAGCATGCACTAAAGTATAGTGTCCCTCTTAGGAGACCTAGCCCTGTTAGAGCTGAATATTACATAGTACATTTCCTTGTTAGAGGAATAACAACCCTGGTGTTAAAGGTATACAACACCCTGTTAGGGGCCAACTGAGCATACAACTCTTATAATATAATTCTGTTACAAAATGTTCTCAGTAATGAACAAAACAAGCATCACTAATGGTTAGATATTTCCAGTCATATTTCTTCAATGATCTCTGTCATTCACATGTCACATCCAAAACTTTGTTCACACACAACTCCTTTTTCTCAACAAAAAGATCTTACATATATATCTTTCTTCTTTACCAAGTCGGCTCTCAAATACAAATATTACATAGTTTGCTCACAATGAAAAATACATTTAATAAAGAAAATACCAAATGCATAGTCGGTGCTCTTACATAATCAAAATATAGGTTATAAAAAATCATTATCCAACTCCGATTTTCAGGAGTCCACGCCATACTCCCTGAATCATTACTTTTGTCCAGCTGTTATGTATCACTGTTCTGCTGCTGTCTGTCTATCTTCAAATCTCTCTAACTCACTGTAAACATCACCAAAACAAAATTGATCTTAAGTGGAGGTCACACATACCCCATACCATCTTCTTCTAAGCTCACTTTCCTTAACTCATCGATCTCGTTCTTCGATACCCAAAATACCTCTGTATTTCTTCTTCTGTACTTAGCCGATTTCAGAGTCAACAAAACTTAACTTCAAACGAATCGATCAGTATGCCAGATGTGTTGCCATAAATGACAACCAAAAAGTGGATCATATCATACAAAATTGATCACTTGCCAATAATCTCTCCCTTTGGCATTGATGGCAACACTTAACAAAAAAATGACTAAGTGTTCCAACAAAACAAAATTGTCTCTCCTCTATTCATTTTTATCCTCTCTCCTCTCCCCTATTCATTTTTCTTCTCTTCCGCTCCTTTGACAACAATGAAAAAGGTGCATACAAAGTAAAAAATAATTATGGCTTGCTTACCAATTTCAGAATATCTTGAAAGGAATCTTCCAAGATCTTCACTTCTGTACTTAAGCAATAGTTGACTAACATGAATTATTCCATTCAATGAAAATGATGCAGTCTCTGCTTCTTTCAACTTTGTAGGCATAGAGTTAGCTAATGATTCTACATTTTTATACATGTCTAAGAAGTGTGCTTCAATAATTGATAGATTAGGAGCTAGTAAACTCTTCAACAAACCAAATCTTGTCAAAACTCTCCCTTTCTCAATATCCAATACATTGAGTTTGGCCAAAATTCTTGTTACTTCCTTAACCAATTCTGTTACAAATTGTGAAGAGGTTTCACAACTGTCCATCATACTTTTCAAAGTTGCCCTTTCGTTGGCAATAATGTCTTCAACATTCTGAATATTTCTAATAGGGTTTATGCAATAGCTAAATAGTTTCTTGCCATGTGCAATACAACTCTTTGCATTTGCAGTACTGGTTCTCAGAATTCCCAAGTCCCATGAGATAGATTGGAAAACTTCAAGTAGCTTCTTTTTCTGCCTTTCATTCTGCAATCTTCATCAGGTTCTCATACTGTCCATCAAATGCATCAAGTGCCAAATTCAGGTTCTCTACATTATCTCTGTTCTGAAAAACAATAGGTATTGGGAGAAATTTTTTCACAATATCAATTTCTTTAGACATCACCTTGGTCTTCTTGTCACTCCTCTTATCAGATCTCTCCTTTGCTTTAGTGAGTGCAGTAAAAGCTAATTTTACCAACTCATCCTCATCCATACAATCAACATCCATATCAATAGATTTATCTTTACTTGCCACCAATAAGATAGAAGTTGTGTCAACTTCTGTCTTTTCCACATTTGTTATTTCTTCTTTCTGCTCCAATTCTTTCTGTTCTTATTCCTCAGTTACTATATTGTCATTATTTTATTCAAATGGGTCCTTCTCATCATGTGAAGTGTCAAGAGTCACAGGCACACCAGAGACTTAGAAATCTGGTTGCATATCAACTTTGTTCTTCTCAACACTTTCCTCAGCTATCTTCAAACTCTCTCCCATTCCTAAGGGTGTAGGCATAGTAGTTGTAGGAAGTGGGGTCTTCTCAGGAATATCATTCATTACTATATGGTCTAGTGCTTTCTGAGTTTCTTCAATAACTTCATCATACTTTCTTGCCATAATCTTTACTAGCCTAGTCTTAGTTCTCAATAAAGGTTTTAGTTCCTTAAATATTCTCTCTCTTTCGTGCATAGAAACTACAAGCAACATATTATAAATTTCTTGTTTTCTGATAGTTTCATCCTCAATCTGTGCTAGTTGTTTCCTAGTCTCCAATCTACCATATAATTCTTCAGGTATACTACCCTCTATATCTAATAGATTCTTTTTGAAAACAAGTAAATGATTAACTACAACATCCTCAATCCAAGGTTTATCATTTTCTTCATACCCGTCATAGTATTTTTTAATAGAAACTAACTTCCCTTGTTCGATGTCTATCTTCTCAATCATCTTCAAGTCAGGTTTTCATATGTTTTTATCACTTTCACTTTTCTTCTCTTCTATCACAATGCTTGGTTCCTTAGGTGGTGAAATTTGACTATTGGATATGGTACTCACTCCAGTGGTAGTCTTTTCTACCTGCGAGGTCTACTATGGTGGAGGAGGTGGACTATCTACCATCACTACTTCAGGAGGTATAAGAGTTGTAGTAGCAGAACTTGCCAATATAGAAGTTTTCTCTGCTAGCTTCTTCTTAACTTCCTTCAATTCTTCATCTGTGAATCCTGCCTTAATACCACATTCATGCACAATGTTGTCTACTTTTCTCTTACTTTAGCTTATTTTTCCTCATAAGTTCCCCATCTCTCCTTAGATGTATCTATCTCAGATGCAAGGACATGTTCAATTTGCATAGTTAATATCTCAGAACTTACCTCATATCCCATAGGATAACACCATTTCTTCCTTGGTATAACTACCTCAAAGCATACACAATTAGTTTCAACCATGAAATAGATTGTATCCTTGTACTTCTCAACTAATTCTTCAGGTATCTTGTATCTTCCCTTCATCTGCCTCTGAAGAATCTTAATCATACCAAACAACTCACCATCCACCCATGTGTTGTTCTGTCTTCTATAACTCTGTGAAATCTGTATACCAGTAGGTATCCCTTTTCTCTAACCATTAGGGTGCATGCCTGGAAATTTGTGTTCAATGTGTATGTACATATGCATCACTATTGAACCAAATCTGAAGGTCTTCGATCTGTCTTTCATTATCAATTTCAGATTCTCTAGAAATTGTTGTGCTAACACTTCACATAGATTGTATTTAGTATTTTCTTTCACCATTGTGTATGCCATCATGATAACTCCTACAGATATTGAATTGGGTCCACTACAATAGTAGAATTTGTAACCAAGTATCATAGAAATCAAATTTACATTATGTTGCACAATGTCGCTTACTGACATAGCTCACATGTCCCATTTCAAGTGTGTTAGGGTTTCAACTTGCTTCTTCACATGTTTCTCTGCTACAAGAATGATTCCAGTATTATCCAATCCAGTAATCTCATGAATCAATTCACTACAAATCTTCATAGGTTCCTCGCCTATCCAAATGAATTGATCATGTACTCTTCTCAACAATATTTTAAACCATTCTTCTTCGTCGAATTCATATAAGTCTAGAATTTTCATAATGCTCAATTGATCAACATTCTTGTATTCATCTCTCATAATGCCTTTTTTAGTCATATACTCTATTTCAGTAGAAATTTTATCAATACCCAGTATATCATACTTACAATGAATGTATGCCCTAATGTCTTCTACGTGTAAAACTCTGTATGGTGTATGAGAAAATTCTCCTTCAGGGTCTTCTTCAAAAGACTTGAAAGGATGTTTCTTGAATTTTTATCTAGGTCAATCTACAACATCATAGATAATAGGTGCATCCATAGCTAGATGATGTAAATACCTCTTACACATTGAATTTTGAGTATTCGCGTCAATCGATTACGCAAGACAATTTTAGGATAGACTGAATCTCTCTGCTCTCTTATTTCCTTAAGCCGCTCTTCGTCAAATGGTAAGGAAATAGATAATCATATGGTATTTTATACAATGTTAAGTCATTAAAATTTCACTTTACCCAATACTGTCTAGTCGGCTGTAAATCTCGCGATCACGCAATAAGCATCGTCCAATGTTGCGCTCTTAAATATATACTCCATGATGTCGGCCACAATCATACCTAAGCTCGCTAGAGCTCAATCCACAAAATTAGGGGCGAGATATATTCTGATATCTTCATCCAATGCTCCCCCTAACGCCATGATCGACCAATTAGGTCATTTCTCCTTTGTTACCATCAGGCAGAGATCCAGTAGCATCTACTATCTCTCCCTAAACCAATGTCTCACTTGTCTCTTTGATCTTCCATATCTTACCACTGTTGTTATCCTCTATTTTCTTAAAACAACTGTCAAAATAACTCTTTAAATCTGCAACACTCTTACCAATATCATTTCTATTCTTTTGTGTATTCATAGGAGGTGGTACTCTTCTGTTGTTTACTCCATTATACCTGCAAAAATTTGCTATATGACATGGATTATTGCATTTGTAATATATAGGAGGTCTTCTTTGCTTATTTACTTGCAGCTTACAATACTTCACAATGTGTCCAATGTTATTACATTTGTAGCATGTAGTTTTCACTGTAGGTTCTCTTCCATTGTCTTGTCTATATCCAGATTGATTAGGTTTCATGCATTCTTCTTTCTTGTGCCCATATCCATTACAATTAAAACAATAACCAGCAAAGGTATTAAAAGGGGCAAATTACCTCTGCAATCTCTTTTCATGTGTCCAAACTTGTTACACCCAAAGAATCTACCGTTGAAGGGTCTGATCTTCTCTCTAGGTTCTTCAATAGTAGGTTTTTCAGCATCAAAATTTGCATCAGATTTCTCTTCTTGTTTCTTCGAACATTCAGCTTCATTGAATCCAACACCAGTCATATCACCTTTAGGTTTCTGTCTGTCTCTTTGTTCATCGATCAAGTCACTACTAGTGTGAAGTTTCTCAATGTGTTTCTTTGCCTCAACAAGTTCACCTTTTATGATCTGATTGTATTTCTCCAGTTCTAGATACTTTTTCTTGTACTTGTCAGTCTCATTCTTCATTTGTTCCATCAAAATATTTGCACTATTCAAAGCATCTTCAATCTTCTTCTTAGCATCCTTTTATAATTATATCTCTTTAGTCATGACTTCATTTTCAAGCTTCAAGCTTCAAGGTTTCATTTTCTTCTTCAAGTTGCTTCATCTGATATGAATTGTCTTTGTTTGAATCTTCTTTTATCTGAACCACAAGATCCTGTCTCTGACTTCTGGAAAGTTCAAGCTGGTCTCTAAGTTTCTTTATAAATTTCTCAGCTCTTCGCATGTTGAATCTTAATTCTCCATTCTATGCTTTTTCTTTGTCAAGGTCTTCAATTGCAACATCAAAGTTTTCTTGCAAACTATCTAAATCCATTTTGATCTCCCTTAAGCTGTTATATTTTCTCTCTAAGGGCCAAAAGCTCTGATACCAATTGTTAGGATTAGGTAATACTGAGAGGGGGGTGAATCAGTATTACAACACTTATTAAAACTTTTCAACCAATTATAAATAATCCACAAGCTTGTAGAAATGAAAAGGACATAAGCAAATAACACAGTACTCATAACACCATTATTTGTTGACGAGGAAATCCTGGCCAAGGGAAAACCCCGGTGGGGATGGTACCCACAAGCACGCACTAAAGTATAGTGTCCCTATTAGGAGTTGAATATTACATAGTATATTTCCTTGTTAGAGGAATAACAACCTTGTTAAAGGCATACAACACCCTATTAGGGGACAACTATGTTAGAGTAATCATTAGTTTGCTTATTAATTAAATCATGTTGATTTAATTAATTAAGTTATTACTCTTTAGTGCTTAAGCTTTCTCTTAGGTGCATTAATAATTAATTCTTTTATTAATTATT
>MU224552.1:2973757-2987721 GCA_018584345.1 Thuja plicata
TTTGCTCTCACATTTTGAGTAACTTCTGAGTTCTGCTTTTTCCTCCTTCTGCTTCTCTCTTGTAACAGGTTATTTGCATGCAGGTATTCTTGGCATTCTGTGGATTTGTATTTCTCAAATCCTACAAACTAAGTATACGACTCTTACAATATAGTTCTGTTACAAAATGTTGTCAGTAATGAACAAAATAAGCATCACTAATACTTAGATAGTTCCAGTCATAGTTCTTCAATGATCTCTGTCATCTTCTGCTCTGCCATTCGCATGCCACATCCAAAAATCTGTTCACACACAACTCCTTTTGCTCAACAAAAAGATCTTACATATATATATATATATATATATATATATATATATATATATATATATATCTTTCTTCTTTGCCAAGTCGACTCTCAAATACAAATATTACATAGTCGGCTCACAATGCAAAATACATTTAATAAAGAAAATATCAAATGCATAGTTGACGCTCTTACATAATCAAAATATAGGTTATCAACAATCATTATCCAACTCTGATTGCCAGGAGTCCACGTCATACTCCCTGAATCATTGCTTCTGTCCAACTGCTCTGTATCACTATTCTGCTATTGTCTGTCTATCTTCGAATATCTCTAACTCACTGTAAACATCACCAAAACAAAATCGATCTTAGATGGAGGTCACACATACCCCATACTATCTTCTTCTAAGCCCGCTTTCCTTAACTCATCGATCTTGATCTTCGATACCCAAAATACCTCTGGATTTTTGCTTTTGTACTTAGATGATTTCAGAGTCAACAAAAGTTAACTTCAAATGAATCGATCAGTATGCCAGATGTGTTGCCATAAATGACAACCAAAAAGTGGATCACATCATACAAAATTGATCACTTGCCAACATGTACAACATCCACTGTTTCTTCCAATGCAAGGGTTATATATATTTTCATTTTACTTTGCAAATGGCTCTCGAATCTTGTCCTATTGAGCAACTCTCCATATCTCTAAGGGGGAGGACCCACTTTTTTTTTTTCTTTCTTCCGTTGACTGCATGTTAAAAATCTATCAAGATCGATGCCATTAGGGGGCATATGTCGTTGGAGTGACCTATGAACTTTCATAGGTTATTCGATAATTGGAGGTCACAACCACCATTTTGTTTGTAGCCATTACTTTCTTCTCGTGTGAGGATTCTTAGGCTTAATTCAATTTAAATGTTTCTTTCTCCTCCTGTAAGGATTCCTTATATACTGTTCTCCTTCTAAATCTAAAAGCACAAAAGAAATTATGAACGATTTGTGTCAGTCACATAATCATATTTTGAAATGAGAAAGAAAAACACAAAAGCTTCAGACATATTTTAAGCCTAGTTTTGTGAAAGTGGCTTAGGGTGTGATTGATAAACAAAAAACACAAAAGCTTGAAACGTATTTTAAGCCTAGTTTTGTGAAAGTGACTTAGGGTGCGGTCTTAGGACTAATTTAAACTAGGAGGTCCTATGAATTTTCTAGTAGAGTTCGTGCTTAAATATATTTATTGATTTTAGATTGGAATATAGGTTACCATTTTGATATGAAAGGCAAGTTAATTTATTTATTTTTGTCTTTTTTCCTCTATTTTTAGAGATCAAATTTGGGTGACACACGAATAATTTTGTATTGTATGATAAATGCAATTGATTTTTTTAATATTCATTTACAATTCTATCCATTATCGACTTGTGACTTTAGTATCTTATGCACTCACCACAATTCTTATTTTTCTTATTTGTAATTTGTTTAAAGTTGTTTGCTCTAGCAAAAAAAAGGGTGTCTTTGTTGATTGTAATATTTTCCCCAATTTGCATTAAAATTTTCTCAATCAAAACGATTATTTATATGTGCTAAGGTACAAGTTCTCAAACTTGAATACATGCATTTTTTTTATAAATCAAAGTTTATTTTGCATTACATATATGTGTTAATATTGGTTTTGAAAATCCTATTTTAAGCAATACAATTATTTAGAAAAGATGTTTAATTTCTATGAAATAAAATATTATGTAGATTTTTAATTATTGTGATTCTTTTTATTAAAAAATTATGGAAAAAATTAAATATAGATTGTTAAACATACATACATAAATACATAAGTACATACGTATATACAATATTTGTTTTTGTTACATATTATATAAATTAATGATTTTTCAATGATGATATTAATTTAGAAACTATTTTCACATAATACATAACTCTCGTTATATCTAGGGGAGAGGGACCAATAGTCATGAGGACTAACTTCGTCAACATGTAGTCGTTGCATGGGATATTGTAAGACCTTCGTTTTTTTTTAGAAATTTAAAGTGGACACTTAACTATCTACAACTAAGATTTTAAGGTGCGACTCATCACACAACTCGTTAAAATAGCACGTCTAGTGAAACGTATCCCTCTCACCTTAAAATAGGGGAGAGGGACACGTTTCACTAAGCGTGCTATTTTAACGAGTTGCGTGATGAGTCACACCTTAAAATCTTAATTGTAGATAGTTAAGTGTCCACTTTACATTTCTAAAAAATTGAAGGTCTTACGGTATTCCATGCAACGACTACATGTTGACGAAATTAGTCCTCGTGACTATTGGTCCCTCTCCCCTAGCTTCCTAGCTCTAATTATACTTCATACTTAAAAAACACTACCCTGGTTTTCTTATTGTTCAATTACAATGATTTTATTATTTCTAAAAACAAAACAAAACAAAACATTACACTCTACATGTAGCAATAAATTTATAATTGACAGTTGCAATGAGCCTTAAATTCCGGGTCTTTGTGATTCCCTCACCACTGTAAAAACATTCATTGCTTCTGCCATGAAAAGATTCAATGTATATTTCTTGCACTTAAAGTCAAACCAAATATAGTACGAAAGCAGAGAGAAGACTTCAAAGGTACGTCTAAATTAAGAGAGTGAGGGCATTGGGATTTCAGAGTTTGCCATGAAAAGCATAAAAAGATAATGCAACGTGGGGGACCTTTCAATTTAATGCGAATAGACTGAGAGGAAGACCATACGTTTATTCTTCTCTGCAAAGCTGCATTTCCCACACGTTGTTTATCGATCAAGAGACCAATAAATTATTATCATCTCCCCAAGGTGATGCTACAATTTTCATGGGGGAGGTTAGGTATATGAGTTAGGTTGAAACTTCTTGAATTGGAGCTAAGAATATGACAATACTAATTTAAAAATGAAATATTTGACAAGCTAACCAAATAATTGTATTTCTTACATCACAAATTTGAACAATGACCTTAATCCAAAAATTAAATGAAATATAAAATGTATCTATGCTCCTCCAAAACATTCTTGACCAATGACAAATTCTGAGACAAGTGACCAATGACAATTGAGAGGAGGGTACTTAAGATAACCATAATTCTAAACAAATGGAAATCAAATGATATTAAAAAAAAAAACCTTTTGCCATTGAGAGCTTGAACACATGAAAAGTGAAAGAGCGGGTTTTATAGTTTAAGGTTGATGATGTTACCAAAGCTCTTATCTTCCATTTTTGTTGATGATGTTTAAATTAAAATTTCATTTTAATACAAATAAAAGTATGGCTGCTAGTGTAAATCAATCGTCATATATTTAGAAATTCAGTGATATTCATTTGGTGCATTTTGATTTAATGGAAGATGACATATGATAGTCATATGAGGATGTAGTTAAGTGGGTTTCAATAGTTGTTATATTACTTGTTGGTTTAATGTTCAATATTGTCAAGTTGTGACTTTAAAGTTGTTAGCGTTGATTATAACTACCTATGATTGTATGAAATGTAAGCCTTAGATCTAAAAAGCAGCACCAATCATGTGATGCCACATCAATACACCAACAAAACATGACTTAGTGCACCACTAAGAGTCTCACATTTTTTGAGGCCTTTTTAGACACCTTGGAAAAAAACATGTTGATGTGGCATCATATTTGATGATGTGGCCCTAAAGCCTTGGTTATAAATAAGGGGCTTTCCAAGTAAGCCACAGTATGTAGGATTTGAGAAGTGCAAAGTTAAGATGCTCAACTAATGGTTTCTCTCCCCTAGTGTTGTTAGGAATAAGTATGTTGGTTAGTAAATCTAGGGTGATTTATGTTGAATCTTGAAGGACTCTATAACCATTTTTTATATAAAAAAGTTCCTATTTTAGTTAGAAAGAGAATGATACATTAATTTTTTATTTATTTTTGGTTTTGTATATTTATTTTAAGTTTAGTTTTATTGTATGGTAGGAAATCCTAGTGATAGGTGAAGTGTATTATTGTTGTAGTCTCTCTTTTAAAAATTAATAATATACTCCTTTGTTCTTTGGTGGAGTTTTTTCCTAAAAAGGTTTCTCCACGTAATCATGTGTCTCTTTTGGTATGATTGATTTAATATTTATGTCGAATGGTGCAATCAAATGTTCATTTCAGATTTAGTAATATTTTAATATGTGTAATCACATAATAATGCTTTATATTTGCAAGCTTTCTTCACCTTGTTTCACAACATTTGTATTATAGCTAACGCTTCTACTGGGAGGGGGGACACCTTCCTCTTTAAGTGTTGAAGTTTTTTTTCTACAACAATGGGAGCTTTTGTTGTGTGGTTTTACAAATTTGAGAAAATAATTGAAAGCCACGACTTCTACTTCTTGCACACATTTAGATAAATTCAATGACATTAGCTACAAGATGTAGAAATTGAAGATGTAAGATCTTTTGAAAGAAAGAGATCAACGGTTTCTAGTTTCATATGAAAAGAAATTAGAGGAGTCTACTTTGGATGATGATGCTTGGAGGAAATTGGACAAGAAGGCACGAGGAACCTTTCATTTCTGTCTTACTGATTTGTTCCTCTTCAATGTCTCCACAAAAGACATCACATACAAGTTGTGGAAGAGGATTGGTGACATATATCATTCTAAAAGATTGTCTAGTTCGTTATATCTTAATAGAAGGTTATATTCTTTGAAAATGAAAGAAGGTGAATCAATTACAAATCATTCGAATGCTTTTAATCCGATTATAAGTCATCTTGCATTCAATAGAAATTAAATTAGAAGACAAAGATAAATGTATCGTGTTTATATGCTCTTTTCCTAAATCTTGGAAAAAATTTGATTATTTCTATTAGCAATGGTAGTACATAGCCAAAGATGGGCAAGTTTATTATCATGCTTCTTTTAGAAGAGGTGATAAGAAAGTATAGGAATGTTGGCTCCCAAGATTCCTTGCATGTGCAAGAAAGGTCCAAACAAAAAAGCTCTAAGGGGGATAAAAAGAGGTAGAAGTCTATTTAGGAGGATCGAAGACTACTTAAAAGACCAATGTGTTGGAGCTATGAGAAAAAAAGGGCAATGTGAAGAAGGAATGTAGAGTTAAGAAAAAGAATGTTGATTCCTCCATGAAAAAGCTCTCTGATAATGATTATGATGCTTTGTTAATTTCTGCCAATATTTTTAGTGATAATGCTTGGCTTATTGATCTAGGTGCCTCCTACCACATGATTCCTCACAAAGATAGATTTTCCTCTTATAAATCATATGATGGTAGAGATTTTTTCCTTTGTGGAAACTGTATAAAGAAGGTTGTTAGAAAGCAAAAGGTAAAAGTATATTTAAGTGATGGAAGAGCAAAAACTATTTATGACGTTTTGCATATTCTAGGACCTACGAGAAATATTATTTTTGTAGCCAAGTTGAATGATTTTGGAGTGCATTTGATAGTTGAAAATTCTGGTTGTAGGTTGGTAAGAGGGAGTTTGTTGATATTTAAAGGATCTTAGATAGGGACTTTGTTTAAGCTTAATGCCTAAAGTAATTTTTGTAAATCTACTAGTATAACTAGGAATAAAAATGCATGTATGATGTGGAACCAAAGATTGGGTCACATTGGTGAAAAGGGTCTTAGGACCATTCTATATAAAAAGTTGGTTGACGATCTTTCTAATTATTTTGTTGGCGAAAATAACTTTTGTGAGCGATGTGTGTTTGGTAAATATAATAGATCATCATTTCCTAAAGAAATCTATAAGGCAAAGAGATCATTATAAATTATTCATTAATATGTGTGTGGTCCAATAGATGTTGTTTCTTTGGTTAAATCTTAGTATTATGTTTCCTGAACATTGATTATTTCTTGAATTTTACTTGAATATATTTTATGCAATATAAATCTGAACTTTTCACCAAGTTTAAGGATTTTAAGGCCTTAGTGGAAATCAATCAGATTATAGGATAAAAGTTTCAGATACTAACAATGGGGTGAATAGTTTTTAGGGAATTTGATGAGTATTGTAAGCATACATTCATTGTTCAGTAGAAGACTATTCCTTACAATCCCTAGAAAATAGGTACGGTAAAAAGATTGAACTTAACCATAATGGAAAGAGCTAGGAGCATCTTGAGTGGTGCTATGCTTGATAGATGCATTTGGGAGAAGATGAATTTATATCACTTCTTATTTGAATAATAGATCTCCTTATTAAGCTCTTTTTGAAAAATATCCTTATGAAGTGTATACAAGTAGAAAGCCTTTGGTTGCACACTTAAGGGTCTTTGGTGGTTATATGGTGAGAATGTAAAAGGTTATAAGCTTTGGAATCCTCTAGCCCAAAAAATGATGCTTTTTAGAGATGTTACTTCCAGGGAGTTTTGATCTTACTCAAGTGAAGAAAAACCAAAGGAGAAGAAAAAAGGCACTACGGTTTAAAGTAAAGATTGAGAAGTAGGAAGATGCACATGTGGAAGAATAGTAAGATGGATCTCAAGATGGAGAAGAAGAAGAGAGTTCAGAGAGTTCAAATGATGTGCAAGATGAGGACAAAAAGGAAGATGAACAAGTTGAGCCCATCACTCCTACCCTGAGGAGGTCCACAAGGAAATAGAATCAAGTTGGCATATATATCCCACCAAATTTTTGTTGTATATTTTCTTTTTTGAGTATTGACAATGAACCGAGATCTTTCAACGAGGCTCTCTCTTCTAAGGAAAGTGAGTCTAGGATGTGGGCCAAGTAGGAGTATATGATGGTTTTGGATAGTTGTAACGTCTAGGATATTGTAAATTTACCAAAAGTAAGGAAGACCATTGGATGCAAGTGTGTATTTAAAAAAAAGTTTGGAGCAGATGGTCAGTTAGGGCAGTACAAAGCCAGACTAGTGGCCAAGGACTACTCCTAGAGAGAGGGAGTTGATTTTTGTGAATTTTTCTCTCATGTTGCAAAATTGACTTCTATTAGATTCCTATTGTCTATTATTACTGCTTGTGATTTTGAGATAGATCAAATGGACCAGGTTAAAACTAATTTTTTGCATGGGGATCTTGAGGAGGAGACTTTTTATGCACATTAATTACTACCAATTTCACACCTTTGGCCTTAGATCTATAATTCAATTATCATCTTTCAATTTCTCATTTTCAACTCAATTAAGGAGTTTTGAATTCAACCCGTGCCCAATGTTTTCCAATTATATTTGAGGTTGAGCCAAGGAGACATACTCTTCTTCTAAGGTAATCATAATTAAATAGGTTTAGTTCCAAGTTTTCTTGCATAAACTAGTGAGCACCATTTACATACATTGCACCTACACCATGCACACCTTCAACATTTTTAGCCATATCCTTGTGCTAGCCCTATTTTTCATACCTCACAATTTGTATTTTAAAGTGAATTCTTCTTCATAGTATCCTATTGTTGACGTGGAAAGGTGCCTTTGTTGACTTGTCCTTGAGAAGTATGTGTATATCATTACATTATAACCTATGATATGACTTGTAATGTGAGTATAAGAATTTCCTTTGTGTGGGAAATTTCTATGTAATTAAATATTAGTCACCTCTTGTAATTGTCATTGTGACAAGTACCCTTGTGTTAGAATTGTAATGTACCTTGTTTGACCTTGTGTATTGAACATCTTCTAAAAGAAACTATGTATATCTTAGTTTTGTGATCATACTTCTCCTTATGAATGTATTTCTTTGAGTAAATCTAATTGATGTATTAAGTGTATTACATGTAGTTGTGTCAGAAACCCCCTATATTTGTTCCCTTTCTTGATGTAGAATTTTAGTGCATCTAAAATTGTATAGTTGGAAAGATGAACTTAATGCATAGTTGCATGTTTAGTGGTTAATCTTGCATAGAATTAGAGTTACATACAAGACATTTCTATGGTGTGTTTATGTATACTCTCTAATGTATTCGGGATGTTGTATTCTCAAATGTCATGATGTGATTACTCCCTCAAATGTGGTTAATACTAATCACTCTATTACATGAATGTGTTCCATATTTTTGTTTAGTGATGAATTTTTCCATGTTTTGAATGGGCTAGCATTAAATTTTTGAACTTTATTATGCTTATCTTAGTCACTTGTACCATCCTAAATTGTAAGCACCTATAATTAGATGCTCAGTTAGGCCTCATTTTAGTATTCTTGGGCTTCTATGTTCATTATAATTTATCCAGTCTCGATTCTGATTTACATGTGGGGGAAGGGGAATATGCCCAACAAGTTGACCTATTCTCAAGAATAGGTCAACCTAGTCAACCTATTCCCTGAGGTTTCTCCCAAAATTTAAATTGAGGGATTGTCTCAATAGTTAAGCATGAAATCCAAAATCCCATTGGTTTCCTTTGAGTTTTCAGATCTCAAATGATTATAAGAGGTATATAAGAAACCTACCTCTCCTTATTTGGAGATAAGACAAGAATCATTCAAGAGAAGGCAATTGGAATTCAAGCTCTCTCCTACAAGTTTACATTTCAAGAATTCTCAAGTATCTAAGGCATCTTTTTAAAGAAAATATTCTCTATTGTAGCAAGCTTATTTCCCTCATGAATTCCAAGTAGAGGAGACCTTCATTAAGCAAGGAGATCCTTCTTTAAAATACACGAATATTAATGTGAACTTAGTTATTCTTCCTAAGGCAAGAGTCAATCAAGCATAACGATATTGAAGACTTGAGGAGTATTGGACGATCTATGTATTTGTGAAAGGAATCCTTGACTCTTCTCTAAATATCAAGTTAAAAAAACTACATTCAAGATACTTACAAGCATATTTATAGACATCATGACACCAAGTCTATTTATGAAGGTATAAACATTTACATTCATACATAGTATATTTTTTACATCAGCATGCTTTCCTTTCATGTGTATTTCATTTCTATTTCAAGGTTGATTCCTCAAATGGGGTTCTGAGGAAAACCCCTTTCTACACAACATTTCCTTTATTTTCTATGTCCAGATATAGGTGACACTCACATTAGATCTGATCTGGGAAGTTCCTCGCGGACAGTCTACAATTGAAAACAACCAGAAGTGTATGGAACAAGGTGACCCAATTGATCTAATCTTGGGAATAGGTCAAACAAGTGGCCATAGTCCCTCCAAATCCTCGTCAAATTCCTTTTATAGGTTAGTTGTAGTATTTGTGCTCTATTTCTAGTTACAGAATTGGTCTACCTTTTTTTTGTCAATCTGTGGATCTTGAAACTCATATTTTCCTGCCTTTTTAGCCTTTAATCTTGCATTATCCAATCATATTTTCCTAATCAATTCTTTATTACAATGAAGGATCATTTCACTCATTCCCCTTTTAAGATTACTTAATCCTAGTGGATCATATTCTTTCCAATGTAACCAAGGTTGGTTGCATGTCATATTAGGGTACCACACTAGAAACCCTTACCATCACATCTTCACCAATCTTTTATGATACATTTTGGTGAACTTGACACATGAAATTTCCATTCTAATTTTGTGTCTATATCTTATTTGTATGCATTAAATTTAATGTGTCATGATGTCTTAATTACATTTATGTTGCATAAAATTCATGATTACTTGCGTCTTTATTTCATATCTTCTACTTCTTTTCATTGTATAGACATATCTTTATTTCACTATCTTTTGCATGAGTAGCATAACCTTGATTCCTACATATAGCATTCTGGTGAGAATAATTCATAGACTTATGGGTTCATTTGATCCTAAGTCCTCTATGTTCCATAGGAATATTTATGATAACACCATGCGTACTAATGACATCCTCACTATTGTTGAGAGACCCTCTTCACACTCTTCTCATGATGAAGATGAAATCTTAGAAGTATCTTCTATTCAAGTGCAAAAACTTTCCCATGATTTTGAAAAAATTGAGCAATGGTTAGGCCAGGAGCTTTCTAAAAGGGAAACCATCTCCTCGGTAGAAGGAATGAGGAATTTGATTCACAATGATGAGAATGGTGTTAATTTTTTGCATGTTATCTGTCATCTTATTCATGACAATGTTAAACCTATCAAATATTGTGCTCAAGATCTTGGTCTCTCTAAACCCAATACTAGTGTTGATACTTCTATTCTCATTCCTACTTCATAACCTAGTGTTCCTACATATACTCCATCTCTCATAACTACATCTATTTCAAACATTAATCCTACACAGGTTAGTCTTATAAATATTCCTAATCCTATCATTCCTCCTCCTACAAGTGTTATATGTATTTCCCAACCATCATTCATACCTACTTAGAATAATGTGTTATTTTCATATTCGAATGCTCCTTCCATTCCTCATAATGTTCCAAACCTTTCATACATTTCCAATATCAATCTCTCCACCAGATCTACTATTAATAATCTTGTCAGCACCCAAACTATGTCATCCTCACAACAACAAATTACCTCCATAACTCAGTCCAAACTCAACATTCCCACTTGTGATATTGCTAGTCCTTTGTCCTTAGATATCACTTGTATTGTTATCCTTCAATACATAGAAATACCTCATTTGGAGACTTATATTGGAAAAGGTGACCCCTTGATTCATGTGAAAACTTTTCAAATATTGTGTAGTATCTTCTCTCGTGATCATAAACTTGTGGCTAAATTATTTACAAGAGCATTTAGAGATACAACCTCTCAGTGTTATTATTCTTTGTCTGCTTATTCTATTGACTTATTTCAAAAACTTTCTAATGCTTCCATTCAATAATTTTGAAAGAACATTGGTCCTAAGATTTCTTTGACTCATTTGATGCATTATAAATAAGGTGTTAAAGAAAAAGTGACTGATTTCATTGGTATATTTAAACATTTGCACGCTTAGATTTCTTATCTTGTGCCTCATATTGATATTCAACATATTTTAATTTTTAGTTTGAAAAAAAGACATAAGAGATAAGATGTTGATTTACAAATTTAATTCCTTTACCCAATTGTGTGCAGTGCTTCATAATTATCAGCTTCAAGTGAGCCAATTTGAGACCTCCAATTTAATGGCTCTGGTTGAGAAGAGTGATGAAGCCTCCCAACCATTTCAAAAGTTTCAAAAACCTAAAGACTTCATCAAGATCAATAATTCATCAAGCAACATTGATGTGCAAGTGGAAAAAACATCTATAGGTGTGGCTCATTTGTCATATATTTTCAAACCATCTCATAATTTTAAAACTCTTTATGAATCTTTGGATAATGTGATGTTGAATTTGATTAATGCTAATATTAACACTTCCTCCCATTAAACCAATTGATCCATAAAAAAAAACATCTAAATCATTTGATCCCAAAGCCTTTTGTCAATACCATCATCAACTTAACTATGATACCGATAAATACTTTTGTTTGAAGATCATTGTTCAAGACCTTATTGATTCCAATTCTATAACCATCGAGGGTGTTAAAGATCAAGAAAAAAATATGTTTCCCCTCCCAATAAAAACTTTCAAATCTATACCAATCCCTTACCTTCTCATTCTACCAATACAGTGCATTATACCCATTCCTTACCTTCCTCTTCAACTAATGCTTTTGAGTATCCCAAACCAATGGCTATGAGTAGCAATCATATGTGTACCAAGGCCAATAATTTTTTCAACCTTATTGATCAATCCAAACCCAAACCCGAGCCAAAATGTGAACCTTATTTTATATTTGATCCTAAGGAGACTATTAAGGCACTCAATGGTCCCCTTTACATTGCTGTGAAGATTAATGGTATTCCCTCTCATGAAGTCCTTATCAATCCTATTTGCATGGTGAATGTTATAACTAAAGAATTTACATAAGACACCTCCATGGAGACTCCTATGAAAAATATGATATGACGATTAGGAATTTCAATGGTATTACTTGTCCTACCAATGGTTCCATTACCTTCTCCATTACAGTTCCTAAGAAATCTTTAGATGTCACCTTTGTTGTCCTCCGAACTTTTGACCAGTTACAAGTAAAACTTGGACTTCCTTGGGTCACTTCCATGAAAGTTTTTGTCTCTCCTATCCATAAGTGTTTTAAATTTCCACATAGTGGAGAAATCATCACCATTAATCATAGTCTCTACCAACCTTTATCGAGTCGTGGAAAATTTGACCTTCTTTTGGCCTAACATGTCTCAATCAATTCAACCTTGCCAAAATCATTTCTTCTTATCTTGCCAAAAATTAAAATCCCAAAAGATTTGTGATCTTAGCAACCCTAAGGATGTCCCATCTCCTTGTCTTGGACTTGGAATCCTTCCTACACCTTCCATTCCTCCTATTTATACTTTAGTCCTACCACCCATATCTTAAAAATGTCCTAAATCTCATATATCTCAATCTATTATTGTTCCTTATTTTCTTCCCCCCAAGGGAGAAAAGGACCCGATGTTGATTGATCCTACACAAATCCAATTTTCAAGAAAAAGAAAACGTAACTTCTATGCTTGGCACAAGGTGACAAAGGAATTGATTTTTTGTGGAATTCCTCGATCTGTATCTCATTTATTCTATATGTTGTATACATGTTATGTGCATGCAATTTTTTTGTAAATGTACATTTGTGTTGTCTAATTTAGGGGTGATGCAAAATGGTAGTCACCATCTATTCTTTTTGGTCTCCAGAATGATAACCCAAAAAGACCTTTTGTTCATATCTCTTATGTGATTTTTTTTTATTATGCTCATAGTTCTACTACCTTTTGGGGATGATTTCAATTCATTTTTTCATAATTATTGATATACATGAGTTATCAGATGATCATACTGACCCCAAAGTTAGTAGATCCCTGTTACAATTGTGGTTGTTATTGCACCAAAAGATCAACATGTCAATGCTCGATACAACCACTAGACTTTTAGAATCCACAAGAGGCGGTTAGTTTCTTGTCATGAATCCCAAGGTGAGTGCTAACCATTTTTACAAAAATCTCCCCCTCAGCATTACCCAAGGGGATTTGAACCTGTGACCAAGCTTTGATGCCACTTTTTACAAGTGTGATTGTCGTTGCACCAAAAGATCGACCTATCAATGCCTGATACAACCACTAGAATTATATAATCAATAGGAGGTGATTATCCCCTTGTCACAAATCTTTAGGAGAGAACTAACCATCTTGCCAACAATCCCTATGTGCTCTTTTTTTTCATGTGCTTCATTTCCCTTGGTTTATCATTTGTTAAGGGCAATTCATAGTGGAAACATCTTGTGGATGCATGTATGCTCTATGAAAGCCATTTCTTCAGTTAAGGAATTTTCAATCGCTTTAATGTGGGGGCATACACTCCATTCCATGTTTCAAATTTTTCACACACATACTCAACAATTCAATTCATTTACTGGATGGCCATGGAGATAATGCTTTCCTTGTAATTATCCTTTCATTACATTACATTACATTATTTGACCTTGTCCATTATTCAGTGAAATCGTTTGGAAAGAATACTTTCCTTAGGCCTAATCCTCCTATGAAATATTTTCTTGTGGCCAATGCTTTGCTTATTTATCCTTTTTGATGGTTTGACTAGCATAATTCAACTTGCTAGACTATGAGTTTCATCTTTGCATTGATCTCTCTCTTTGCATGACTCATAGTAAGTCAAAACCTTACTAGGATAGTTGGACATCTCTCTCTCTCTCTCTCTCTCTCTCTCTCTCTCTCTCTCTCTCTCTCTCTCTCTC
>MU224552.1:2987771-3013980 GCA_018584345.1 Thuja plicata
TCTCTCTCTCTCTCTCTCTCTCTCTCTCTCTCTCTCTCTCTCTCTCTCTCTCTCTCTCTCTCTCTCTCTCTCTCTCTCTGTGTGTGTGTGTGTGTGTGTGTGTGTGTGTGTGTGTGTGTGTGTGTGTCCCATAGTCAAAACCCTACTAGGATAACTGGTCATGTCTCTTGTTCCCCCATCTCTCTTTTTCAAGTGTTTCTTCTTTTTATTTTGGTTTTGGATTTGATCAAGACCCAAGTCACTTGTGGGCTTGGTGTCTCCTTGTCTCCTAGACCTTGAAAAAATCTTTCCAATGCTTTTTAATCATTTAATTTGAGCATGAGGTAATCACACACTCCTGCTAAAGTTGGGGCTAATGTACCATCCCAAATTGTAAGCACATATAATTAGATGCTAAGTTAGGCCACATTTTAGTGTTCTTGGGATTCCATGTTTGTTATTCTTGATCCAACCCTGATTATGATTTTCTTTCCAGCATCTTCTTCATATTCCTAATCCTCGAGCCAAATTTTGAGATATTTTGTGGGAGTAGACCAACAAGGTCATCCTATTCCCTGAGATATGTCCTAGAATTTAAATCGGTAGCCCGTCTCAATGGTTAAGTGGGAAATTCAAAATTTTGCAAGCTTCCTTCAAGTTTTGAGCTCCAAAATACTTGTGAGAGGTATATAAGAAACCTACCTCTGCTCAATTGGACATAAGAAAAGAAGCATTCAAGGGAAGGCAATTGGAATTCCAACTCTCTCCTACAAATTTGTATTCTCAAGCATTGTCAAGCATTCAAGGGATCCTTTTGAAGGAAATCTTCTCCATTGTAGGCTGTAGCAAGCTTCTCTCCCTCATGAAGGCCAAGTAGAGGAGACCTCAATTAAGAAAAGATATACTTCTTTAAAATACATTAATATCAATGTAAATATAGTTCTTCCTAAGAAAAGAATCAATCAAGCATAACATTATATAAGACCTGAGTATTGGTAGATCTATGCATTTTTGAAAGGTATCCTTGATTCTTCTCTACATTTCAAGATCCAACAACTACATTTAAGTAGCTTACATGCATGCTCATAGACATCAAAACCGAGTCTATTTATAAAGGTATAAATATTTACATTTCAGATATAATATTTCTTTTACATTAGCAAGTTTTCCTTTCAATAACATTTCATTTCTATTTCAAGGTTGATTCCTTAATCGAGGTTTGCCTCTTTACATTTCAGATATAATATCTATTTTACATCAACAAGTTTTTACTTTCATGCATATTTCATTTTTATTTCAAGGTTGATTCCTCAACCGGGGATTGAAAAAGGAAAACCCATTTTTACACAACATTTCCTTTATTTTCTGTGTAGAGGCATAGGTGGTGCTAACACCAAATCAGATCTGAGAGGTTTAGGACCTCATGCACAATGTGTAGTTGAAAATAGTCAGAAGTGTAGGGAACAAGTTTGATCGATTTGATTGTTGACTTGATTGGATAGTTTGGTTGTTGTTGCATAATTTATGAAGTGCGACATTTGACATGTTTTCCATTTGTGGTTGCTCAAATGTTTGTCTTTGCAAGGGATGATTTATTGATGAAATGACATGATTTTTTTTTCAAAATTTAGGGTTTTTGGGTTATTCAATTTTTTTCTGATTTCATCAGGACATTTTACACAGTTTTTAAAGAAATTTAGGAAATTTTCTGATTTTAGGATTTTTTAGTATTTTATATGATTTTTTAAGACTTTATATGATTTTTAGGACATTATTTAATTATTAGGATTTTTCAGGTAAGATGTATTTATTTTCCCCCAATGTATAGAAAGGAATGGACATTATGAATGATATGATAGAATTGGTGGGATGGAAATGGATAGAGGAAATGTGGTCAAAGCTTATTATGGCATTGTTCAGCTGCTTTAGTTTCCAAGGACTATCTAGTGATGGGATAACATATTTTTCCAAGCTAAGGGATCAAACATGACAAGATAGGGTGTTAGATAAATGCACTTGATGACATATTGTGCATATTAATGGACATGTGAAGAGGTTTTTAAGAACATATTTTGTGTTTTATGTCCTTATTTTATATTAGTGATCAAGGGATGGATTTGGCTAGGATAGAGATAGGTTATGGATAGGATAAGCAGGATAAAATAGATAAAATAAGGGATGTGGAATGAATGTTGTGATAAGATAAGTGATATGGACCAGAGGGATGTGGATAATTTGAAGAAGATATGATATCTAATACTTAGGGAGATCTTTAGCCAACTCAAGTTCAAATATGGAAAAGGGTATATGGATTTAGATAGGATAATGGATATGAGGGGCTGTATCATCCTAAAAAGTTAGCACCCATAATTGGATGCTCTACTAGGCCCCATTTTGGTGATTTTGAGATCTGATGTCCGTTATGCTTGATCCTAGCAACCTGATTCTTCTTTTCTCACATCTTTTCCATCATCCCACCACGTAGTTTAAATTTGTGTTAATTATCCTAGGTACATAACATTTGAAACATTTTGTACCTAGGAATAAAACATTTTAAACATTTTGTTCCCACACTTTTTGGTCCAAAATTGGCCTAGAGCTCTATGTTAGGGTGTTAGTGGGAAATTAGATCCCGTGGTTGACCTGGATTATATTTTAATCCCAAAATTATGGATTGAGTATAAAAAACCCTATCTCTCCTCATTTTGATATGCATTCATGATCCGCAATTTTGCAATCAAGTTTCATAAGGCATTCAAGAGATCAAGCATTCAAGCAATTAGATTCAAGACTTGAAGGAAAGAATCCAAGATATAGTCTCTCCAATTAATTCAATTCAATTCCATGGAAATATTCTCCAATTAAATCAAGTTTCTCTCCCATGATGACCAAGTAGATAAGTTCTCAATCAAGCAAGAAGATTCTTCCTTTCATTCACATTCCTCTCTCCTTCATTGCAAGTGATTATCAATCATATCTACATTAAAGATCTAGGAGTGACACTCATAGATACATGCATTTTTGAGGGAGTCCTTGATTCTATTATACATTCCAAGGTCAAATATTTGGATTTCAAGAACATTCAAACATCTTCATGGGTATGAGTGATTTCTACATCCATCCATGAGAGTTTATGCAAGGTGAATCAAACATTTACCTTTTTACATTCTTTCCTTTATGCAATTTCAATTCATTTTCAAGGTTGATTCATGTAAGATGTGTGTGTGTGTGTGTGTAGTATGTGATATGGAAAGGTGTGACCTCCTAATCCAAGACAAGAAGATCCCAATTGATTAATCGAAAGGAGACGATCACCACAAAAAGGAATCAACTAGTTATGGATAAAGAGGAAAAGGGGGATCTAATTTTTTAATTATAAAGTAAATCAATAGATCTGAATTTCTTAAAACCTTAATTGAAATGAAACATTTACCTAGAAATGTAGCAGATCTGGAAAAGACCATTTTCTGATGTCTGTGTGTAGTTTCTAGAAATTCTGCAACCAAATCTGGAACAGAAACACAGAGACGGAGAAAACCCATAAATATTTTCCTTTTTTGAGTCAATTCAACCTTGACCCAAATGTGGGGGCACAATTGTACCCCAAAATGTTGACCTTGACCTGCACTACTCTGACAAAAAATCTGTTCGTGGATCTCAAAAGTTGGCCGAAAAAGGTATCCGAATTTGCTCTATAATTCGCTGTCTTGTACCTGTACCTGCAAGAAACATAGTTTTGTTTGTTGGGGGAGGGGTTTTCCTTAGTCAAACCCTGATTTAGGAATTAATCTTGAAATCCATAATTGAAATAGAGAATTCTAGCAAGTAGTAGAAGTAGATCTAACAACGAAGCTATGATACTCAAATAGATATGCAATTGCATTTCGAATGTAAACAAGTATGTTAATATGAAAGCTTGGACTCAATATTAGAAACCACAAATGTAAATAAAAACCTCCATGATTGTATGCATGGAATCCACCTTGAAGGAAGAATGAATGAATCTTGAGGATGCACAAAGGATCTTGAAGGAAGATCACACCACCATGATGGATAGATCTAGGGTTTGAATGATGAATCTTGAATGCTTGAACCAAATTCTTTCAATAGCTTGAATGCTTTAATCCTTGATCTTCAATGGAGAACTTGAAATTCTTGAGAATAATAATTGACAACCTTTATTGAAGACTTGGAAGCTTGAAATCATATAAGAATTATATGTATATGTTCATGCATGTCCTTGATATCCTTAGTTTTCACTTGGAGAAAATGAGAGGAGAAATGCTTCCTTATATACAAGTCTAGGACACAAACTGATAGAGAGGCCTACATAGGAGAATTAAATTCCAATTAGGCCTATACCCCTAGAAATTGACCCATATTAAATATAATTTCAAGAGTCGTTACTTCGGAACCCAAAATAGCTGACCCGAAAGTGGGAAAATAAACTTTTGAGTGTCCCTCGGCAGCCGACAAACTTTCCAATTGAAAATGAGACTTGGGTCGAGGTTGAGGTCAACCTTGACCTAGGTCAGGGTCAAGGTCAACCTTTCCCTAGGTCAAGGTTGAGGTCGAACTTGACCCAGGGGTCAGGACCCCTGGAAAATGTGCTAGGTGGGAGAAACAGTGCCCAGAGAGGCCCAATCAGGGTCCTAAATAGGCACAGAAGATGCATAAGGGGCAGAAATGAGAGGAAACCATGATGATGGCCTAAAACACCCCCTAACGAAGGATAAAATTTCTTAACATGGAAGTGCTTCCATTTTAAGATGATACATTAAGCCCCCACTTTAGCAAGAGTATGGAATTCGAACATACTTGCGGTAAAGTTAGAAGAAAGACTCTGGTGGATTGAAACAAGGTAGAACATCACTTAGTCAATGACATGATCCCCCAAGCCAAGGATTCTAACTCAACATACACGCACAAGGGTATGAAAACAAAGATCAAACAAAGATAAAGCCAAAAGACACAAAAAGAGAAGGGTTAGTATAAAAACAAACCCAAATCAACTAGTAAAGGAAACCTTACTAAGAAATGCTTCCCATATACTAATATCATATTTGGAAAGATATCATAAAATCATAAATTATTATATAAGAAGGAGAAGAGAAACACTATAAATAACATAGCTTCATGATCTAATCCTACTAGCATGAAAGTGAAAGAGAGAAAAGAGAGAGTGATTACCTCACCTAGTAAGATGCCCACCTTACCATGAATCACCAAGGAGGGAGAGACCAACAGGTTCACCCATAAATTGTGCTTTTTAGTTGTAATGCATCTTCTGACAGCTTTTGGAATACCCATAGATCCACATTTTTGTATCACTGTGGAATATAAAATGCGCGTCTCTTCAGGATTTAGCAACTTATGTGCATTACCTTCCAAGGATTTAGCATATTTGAAATTTAAAATGTGTATCTCTTCAGGATTTAGAAACTTATGTGCATTACCTTCAAAGGATTTAGCATATTTGAAATTGAAAATGCACATCTCTTCAGGATTTAGCAACTTATGTGCGTTACCTTCTGAGGATTTAGCAAAAATAAAAATGCATGTCTCTTCAGGATTTAGCAACTTATCTGTGTTACCTTCCGAGGATTTAGCATGTTTGAAATTGAAAATGCATATCTCTTCAAGATTTGGAAACTTATGTGCATTACCTTCTAAGGATTTAGCATGTTTGAAATTGAAAATGCATATCTCTTCAAGATTTGGAAACTTATGTGCATTACCTTCTGAGGATTTAGCAAAAATAAAAATGCGTGTCTCTTCAGGATTTAGCAACTTATGTGCATCACCTTCTGAGGATTTAGCATGTTGTAAAATGTAAACTATAGTATAAAGAAGACCCTATATATGCCCCCCTCCTTATCGTGGCTACCTAATAGATAGGATAAGGAAGAGAAGGAGAATACCTACTTCACAATGTAAGGAGACATCCTATTAGCAACAATGTACACTATATTCTTAGCGAAGAGTATTGACCCTTACATCTAAGAGCATAGATAATCATGAAAATGATATGTCACTTATGGAAAAAGGATCCTCAAGAGGAAGAGATATTATCAACAAGACCCCCATCGTAGAGGAGTGCTTAGGATAAAATGTCATCTTTCAAAGAAAAGTAAAGAGGGATCAAATATTCAATCATCAAGCTCCCTGCGATCAAGAGGAAGAGGAATTTTGGAATGAAGGAAGCAAACTTTAACTCAAAGCAAGGGAAAGAGTTTATAAAGAACATAATTTGCAAAATAAAGAAGAGGTGATAACCTAGGACTATAAACTCTCATATAAGAGGGTATCCATAGTCAAAAAACAAGTCTTTATAAGGAAATAATGTTGCAAAATAAACAAATGCCACTAAGCTAAGGAAAGTAGTTCCTTAGACAAAGATAAAGAAGGAAAACCTTGCCCCCCAGGGATGAAAGCAAGGGATATATACCAATCAGATCAAAATATGTTGTAATAAAGAGATATCTTTGCAAAAAAAATGTCTTAGAAAAGATACCTTGAATACTAGAAGAGAGCTATGGATGATTATGAATGTATCATATCATAATACAAAACCATAGAGATAGAATATAGAAAGAATGACCAATTAAACTCAAAACAAGATACATGCTAAGAGCATAATGGATCCTAGACAAATGGAAGAAACACCTCTTACCCCCATTGAAGAGACAAGAAGGAAAAAGATCTATATTATAGAATAACGAGGGGTATTCCCCATATGGAAATTATGAAGAAATTGTAATACTGCACGAGAGTGAGATATAATTCCTAAAGCAACTTTTTCTCTAACATACATTTTGAAATGCACACAATCAACAAGTAAATGTGTATTACTATAATGAAAAGGAAATTTATACTTGGAGAGAGCATCTTTCGGCATAGGTTTAAAGATTTCTTTCTTAGAATTCATTAACTGAACATATACCTTCTTAGCCACATCTTGAGGGGTATCATGGTAATCTAAGGAAGGTGTTGGAAGAAGAATATGAAGAGGAGGGCGATGATCAAAATCAACCACCTCAAGTTGAGATAGCAGAAAGCCTAGACCATGCCTATCTTGGTTAGGGGATTGATGAATCAGATATTTAATACCATGTTCATTAAAACCAAGCCCTAAACCCTTATAACCTTGTTCAACCACCATATTGTATCATGTAGTGTACATATCTTGTAAAGCTTCTATAGGAGGTGATTCTTTACGGTGATCATGAGAAAATGTTTTGTAGGGCGGAATGATAGGTTTAGAAGGATTTTATTTTCTCTTCCCTTTAATATCATCATGGTTCAGATAATAAGGGGAAGGTAAATCAAAGAATTCTCTCACATTTGCATCATGAACCATAGTTTGAGCCCCATCATAAGTGTGGGAAGAACTAGGGATAGAAGGTGGAGGAATATGAGTGGGAATATTAGGAATTAGATTAGGAAGGATAGTATTAGGATTAGGAAGATTAGGAAATAGGGTATCATCTACCAAATTTTCACATAATCCAAAAGAGCAATAAGTCCGCTACATAAATTCTCAATGAAAGTTTTGAATGTAGGAAGGCTAGTATTAGTCAATCTCAAAATAACATAAGCAAGTGAAACATGAAGAATAACAAACATGACAAAATGGATGATACTCTCATAAACATAAAAAGTACTATAAAGAGGTGCTAAGAGAAGAATAATGAGGAAAATGACTATACCCCATAGCATCTTAAATATCTTCATAGTGAATGAAATGCAAGAAATGTTTTTGTATTTTTATGAGTATGTAGATTTTTTTTTTTGTATTTTAAAATGCAAGAGCATAAAAGAAAACTAATTTAATAAGTATGCAAAAGCTAGTCTCTAAGGAAAAGAGGAAAAGCATCTAACACCAATAAGAAAGAATTGTCTATCGCGGGTTCACTAAAATGTAATATATATATGTGTGTGTGTGTGTAGGATGTGATATGGAAATGTGTGGCCTCCTAATCCAAGATAAGGAGACCCCAATTGATTAATCGAAAGGAGACTATCAATTCAAAAAGGAATCAAATAGTTATGGATAAAGAGGAAAAGGGAGATCTAATTTCTTAATTATAAAGTAAATCAATAGACTTGAATTGCTTAAAACCTTAATTGAAATGAAACATTTACCTAGAAATGTAGCAAATCTGGAAAAGTCTATTTTCTGATGTCTGTGTGGAGTTTTTAAAAATTTTGCAACCGGATCTGGAACAAAAACATAGAGATAGAAAAAACCTAGAAATATTTTCCTTTTATGAGTCAGGTCGACCTTGACCCAAATGCAAGGGCGCAATTGTACCCAAAAATGTTGACCTCGACCTACATCGCTCCGATGGAAAATCTGTTCGTGGATCCCAAAAGTTGGCCAAAAAGGGTATCCAAATCTGCTCTGTAATTCGCTGTCTTGTACCTGTACCTACAATAAAAATGGTTTTGTTTGTTGGGGGAGGGGTTTTCCTTAGTCAAACCTCAATTTAGGAATTAACCTTGAAATCCATAATTGAAATAGAGAATGCTAGCAAGTAGTAGAAGTAGAACTAACAATGAAGCTATGATACTCAAATAGATGTGCAGTTGCATTTCGAATGTAAACAAGTATGTTAATATGAAAGCTTGGACTCAATATTAGAAATCACAAATGTAAATCAAAACCTCCATGATTATATGCTTGGAATCCAACTTGAAGAAAGAATGAATGAATCTTGAGGATGCACAGAGGATCTTGAAGGAAGATCACACCACCATGATGGATAGATCTAGGGTTTGAATGATGAATCTTGAATGCTTGAACCAAATCCCTTCAATGACTTGAATGCTTGAATCCTTGATCTTTAATGGAGAACTTTAAATGCTTGAGAAGAAGACTTGACAACCTTGATTGAACACTTGGAAGCTTGAAATCATATAAGAATTATATGTAGATGTTCATGCATGTCCTTGATATCCTTAGTTTTCAATTGGAGAAAATGAGAGGAGAAATTTATATACAAGTCTAGGACACAAACTGATAGAGAGGCCTACATAGGAGAATTAAATTCCAATTAGGCCTATACCCCTAGAATTGGACCCATATTAAATATAATTTCAAGATTCATTACTTCGGAACCCGAAATAGCCGACCCGAAAGTGGGAAAATGAACTTTTGAGTGTCCCCCGGCAACCGACAAACTTTCCAATTGAAAAGGGGGACTTGGGTTGAGGTTGAGGTTGACCTTTACCTAGGTCAGGGTCGAGGTGGACCTTGACCTAGGTCAAGGTCAAGGTCGACCTTGACCCAGGGGGTTAGGACCCCTAGAAAATGTACCAGGTGGGATAAACAGTGCCCAGAGAGGCCCAATCATGGTCCTAAACAGGCACAAAAGATGCAAAAGGGGCAAAAATGAGAGGACAACATGATGATGGCCTCAAACACCCCCTAAGGAGGGCTAAACATTCTTAACATGGAAGTGATTCCATTTTAAGATGATACAATTCATAAAAGGGGGTTTGACCAAGGAAACCCAATTTCACCCAACCTTTTTTCCATTTTTATGTGTGCAGGAACATGCTACAAAGTCGTCAGATCTTTTTTGAGAAAATTAGAAATAGTCAGAGGATCCCAAAAAATATCAGTCAAAAGTACCTAGAACAAAATGTTTGAAATGTTTTGTACCCTGCAACTTTAGCTCATATTTCACCCACAAGTCAATTTATCTTTATGGATCTCGATTCGGGTCATTACAGGTTTTTGGTGGTAAATATCAGTTTGTCATTTCCAGTTTTGTCTCTACTTATTTATTTTGTCATTTATATTTCATTTTTTCATCTTTTCCATTTTTAGAATACATTTTTAGCAAAGGATTACCGCCGTATTAAATGCTTAGGTCCTCACTTGAGCATGTTGGAACATCTTCCTTCTGAATGTGCAATTTGGAAAAGTAGGAATAGTTATCCTCTTTGCCTTATTCCCCTTTTCATATTGTTCGTTTTGGTGAGCCAAACTCATAAAATTTCCATTCTAATTCTTTGTGTATATCTCATGTGTATGCATTGAATTAGTCATTAGATCTTCATGTTTGATTTGATGGTTAGATGTGCTTTTCATTAAAAAATTTGCTTAGTTGATGGATGTTTGCATATCTCTTTCAAAGTTCATATTTACATTAGATCTATCTATTTTTCATTCTTTTGTGCATGATTTTTATTAAATTGAGTCCTACCTACAACACTCCAATTAGGAGAATTCATATAATTATGGGTTCCTTTGATCCCGAGTCCTCTATGTTTCCTAAGAATCTTGATGAGACCAACATGTCTACTAATGAAATTCATCCTATTTTTGAGAACAACTCTTCCCATTATTCTCAAGATGAATATGAGACCTTAATATTAACTCCTATGTAAGTCCAAAATATTTCCCATGACTTTAAAAATTTTGAGCAATGGTTAGGACAAGAAAACTCCAATCCCGAGGTCATCTCCATAGTAGAGGGTTTAAGGAAGATAATTCATAATGATGAACATGGTGTTAACATCTTTCATAATATCTCTCATCTCATTTCATTCCACATACCACTAGTGTTGATACCTCTATTCCTATTCCTACCTCCATTCCTAGTGTGTCCACTTATGCTCCACCTCTCATAACCCCTTCCATTCAAAATATCAATCCTACACATTTTAGCATTCCTAATCCTTTTGTTCCTGCTTCTTGAATTATTCCATGTGTTTCTCTACCTCCATCCATGACCACTTACAATAGTGTTCCATTTTCATATTCTACCATTCTTTTCATTTCCCATAATGGTCCAAACCTTTCACACATATCTCCTACTAGTCTTTCTATGGAATCCACTATCAATAGCCTGGAACAAATTGTTTCATCTTTGCAACAAAAAATTGTGTCCATGACTCAATCCAATTTCACCATTCCTACTCTTGAAATTGATATTACTTTGTCCTTAGACATCATTCATGCCATTATCCCTCAATACATGGAAATCACTCATTTAGAGACTTACAATGGTAAGGGTGTCCTTTGTCTCATCTTAAAATGTTTCAAACATTGTGTAGTGATTTCTCTCATGATCATAGTTTCATGGCTAAACTGTTTACTAGAACCTTTCATGATAAATCCTTGCAATGGTATTTTTCTTTTACTCCTTATTTCATTGAAACCTTTCAAAAAATAGACAATGATTTCATCCAACAGTTTCAAAACAATATTGGTCCTATGATTTCTTTGAATGATTTGACACATTTTAAACAAGGTGTTAAATAAAAAGTGACTGATTTCATTGGTAGATTTAAGCATTTGCAGGCTCAAATTTCTTATCATGTGCCTGATATTAATCTACAACATATTTTCATTTGTAATTTATAAAAGTACATTAGAGATAAGATATTTCTTTTTGAATTTTCATCTTTTACTCAATTGTGTGCAGTGCTTCATAATTATCAACTTCAAGTGAGTTAGTTTGATAACACCACTCCAATGGCTCCGGTTGATAAGAGTGATGTCACATCCCAGTCCTATCAAAAGTTTCAAAAACCTAAGGGCTTCATCAAGATCAATAATTCATCAAACAATGTTGATGAGTAAGTGGAAGCAACATTCAAAGGTGTGGTTCCTTTGTCATATGTTTTTAGACCTTCTCATAATTTTACACAACTTTTTGAATCTTTGCATGATGTGATGTTGAATTTGATTAATGCTAATGTTTTAAAACTTCCTCCAATTAAACCAATTGATACATCCAAAATCTTTACTAAATCCTTTGACCACAAAGATTTTTGTCAATACCATTGTCAATTTGGCCATGATACTAAGAAGTGTTTCCATTTTAAATATTATATTCAAGACCTCATTGATTCTAATGCTATATCTATTAAGGGTGTTAATGATCAAGGAAACAAGTCCGCATCACCTCCCAACCAAAACTTGAAAATTTATACCAATTCTTTTCCTTCTCATTCGACCAATACCATTGAGTCTACCCGATCTTTACCTTCTTCTTCCACCCATGTTGTTGAGTATGATGATGAATGTACTGAAGAAAAAAAAGTTGTCAACCTTATTGATCAATCTGAACCTAAACCACATGAACTTTTTATTTGCATCACATTTGATCCTATAGAGACGATTAAAGCACCTAATGGTCCTCTTCACATTGTTGTAAAGGTTAATGGTCTTCTTTCTCATGGTATCCTTATAGATCCTACTTGCATGGTGAATATTATAACTGAAGAGCATCTTTACACTAGTCAATTGTAAGATTTCTATGACAAATTTAATGTAATGATCCATACTTTCAGTGGTTTCACTTATCCTACCCAAGGTTCTATTACTTTTTCCATGTAAGTTGGTGGTAAAACTCTAGATGTCACCTTCATCATCATCCCAAATTCTGATTAGTTTCAAATTAGAATTGGTCTTCCTTGGCTCACTTCCATGAAAGTTGTAGTCTCTCCTATCCATAAGTGTTTGAAATTTCCCCATGATGGATAAATAATCATGATTAATCAAAGTCTCTATCTTCCTTTAGTTCCTTGAGGAAAATTTGACCTTGAATTCTTTTGGCCTTCCATGCCCCAAACAATTCAACCTCACAAAGACAATATTTATTCATCCTATCATAAAATAAAAATTCAAAATATTTTTGATCTTAGTGATCCTAAAGATGTTCCATCTCCTTTACATGGACCTAGACTTCTTCCTACACCTCCAAAACCTCCTATTTATGTTTATGTTCCACCCCTATATCCTATAAACATTCTGCATATGTTATCTCTCAACCTAGTGTGGCTCCTTCCATTATTCCTCCTAAATAATAAAAGGACCTAATGTTGATTGATCCTAAACCAAACCAAATCTCAAGTAAAACCAAACATAACCATTGTTCTTTTGATCATCATCGTAAACATCGTGCGAGAGCCCATGAGCATGCTTCCAAAAACCTTTCCTCCCCTAAGACACCTACTTATACTTTGATTCCCTTTGACTGACCTATGCATAGCCCAAGGGAGGAAGTTAATTTGAAAAAGATAAGGTTGAACAAATATGATATTTTATTTGTATCTTTGATACTATTACAATTAATTTGGATGAAGAAGATACTCTTGACGATGATGATTTCAATATTTCTAATGTCAATGATGATATTCATGATAGTGATTTTGATGATATGTATGAGTTTATTAATGTTAATTATGATTTACCAACTATATTTACAAAACATTTATCTCTTAGTCCTAGTGGCAAATAAAGTGACCCATCTTCACAGCATGGTCCTTGTTTGGAACTGGCTATTGTTTCATCTACCAAGCTTGATGTTTTTCCTCTTGTGTAGTATTTACCACCTTCCCTAAACACTATAGACCAAGATGGGGGGAGTAGGTGATATGATTGACTAGCTCCTCTTGTGTGGTGGATTCTTTTTGTTTTCCTGTTGTAATGTGTTTCCCTTGTGATGTGTTGCTTGTTATATATTTTGGTTAAAGATTTATTTAGACGACCCTTCTTGCTTCGTTGGCACAAGGTGATAAAGGAATCAACCTATAGTGACATTCTTCTATTTTTATCTCATTTATTCTATATGTTGTTACATTTTATTTCATTCATGGCCATTTTGTAAATGTGTCTTTGTGTCATCTCATTGGGGATTATGCAAAACATAAGCTACCTATTATTTTTTGTCTCTGTGATGTTTTCCCAAAAAGACTCTTCTTCATAAATCTTACATGGAATTCTTCTACTGTCCTTGTAGTTATACTACCTTTTGGGAATGATGACATTTAATATTCATATAATTTTGATATACATGAGTTATCGTATGATCATACTGAACCCTAAGTTAGCAGACCCCTTTCGTTCTCTCTTTTGTCATGTGATCGTTTCCCTTGGTTAGTCCATTCTTGGGCGCATCTCATAATAGAAACATTGTTGTAAAAATGGCTAGCACTCCCCTCGAGATTTGTGATAAGGGACTAACTGCCTCCTATGGATTCTATAAGTCTAGTGGTTGTATCGGGCATTGACAAGTCAATCTTTTGGTGCAACGGAAACAACACTTATAAAAAGTGGTATCAGAGCTTGGTCACATGTTCGAATCCCCTTGGGTAACGCTGAGGGGGAGATTGTTGGAAAAATATCCAGTGCTCCCCTTGAGATTTGTTACAAGGGACTAACCACCTCCTTTGGATTCTATAAGTCTAGTGGTTGTATCGGCCATTGACAGGTTGACCTTTTGGTGCAATGACAACCACACTTATACCAAAAATTTCTTGTGGGTGCATGTATACTTTGTTAAATCTATTTCTCCCATTAAGGAATTTTCATTCACTTTAATGTGGGGACATACACTCTGCTCCTTGTTTCACATTTTGCACACATACAATGATTCAATGTAATCTATTATGCAGGTGCCTAAGGAGACAATTCTTTCCTTGTGTTCATCCTCTCATTATTATGCCCCTATATATTATTTAGAAAATCCCTTAATGGAGACAATTCTTTCCTTAAGGACCAATCCTCCTTTCCTTGATCCCTCTGGAGAAAATGCTTTTGTTAGGACTGATCACCTTTTCAAGATCCCTTAATTGAGACAATGCTTTCGTTAAGGAATGATGCCTTTATTTTGATGGGTTGACTAGCATAACATAGCTTTCTAGATTATTAATGTCATCTATTACAACAAAAAATTTTCTTTGCGTGATCCATAGTAAGGAAACACCTTACTAGGATAGTGGTCATTCCTCTTTCTCCTTCTCTCTTCTTTCTCTCTTTTGAGTGATGCCTCTTTTATCTGGGTTTTGGATTTGATGAGGACTTAAGTCATGTGGGGGCTTGGTGTTTCTTTGTCTCCTTGACCTTGATAAGATTATTCTTATGAATTGATATACTTTACCATGAGCATGAGTTTGTCTCATACTCCCACTAAAGTGGGGATAAATGTACCTTCTTAAAAAGTTATCACCCATAATGGATGCTCTATTAGGCTCCATTTTGGTGATTTCAAGATATGATGTCTGTTATGCTTGATCCTAGCAACCTATTCTTCTTTTCTTGTATATTTTCCATCATCCCAACACTAAATTCAAATCTGGGTTAATTATCTTAGGTACAAAATGTTTGAAACATTCTGTACATAGGAACAAAATGTTTCAAACATTATGTTCCTGTATTTTTGGCCCAAATTTGGCCCAGAGCTCTATGTCAAGGTTTTAGTGGGAAATTAGATCTCATGGTCGGCCTGGCTCATTTTCCCATCCCAAAATCATAGATTTAGTATAAAAATACCCTATCTCTCCTCATTTTGATATACATTCATGATCAACAATTATTCAATCAAGTTTTCATAAGGTATTCAAGAGATTAAGCATTAAAGCAATTGAAAACAAGTTTTGAAGGTAAGCATCCAATATCCAGTCTCTCCAATTCATTCAAGTCAATTCCAAGAAAATCTTATCTAATTGAAGAAATTTTCTCTCCCATGATGGTCAAGTATATAAGTTCTCAATCAAGCAAGAAGATCCTTCCTTCCATCTACATTCCTCTCTCCTTCATTGCAAGTGATTATCAAGAATATATACATCGGAGATCTAGGCATGGCATTCATATATCTATGTATTTGTGAGGGTATCCTTGATTCCATTATACATTCCAAGGTCAAACCTTTGAATTTCAAGAACATTCAAACATCTTCATGGGTATGAGCGATTTCTACATTCGTCCATGAGGGTTTATGCAAGTTGAATCAAACATTTACCTTTTGCATTCTTTCGTTTATGCAATTTCAATTCATTTTCAAGGTTGATTCCTAAACATGGGTTTGACCAAGGAAAATCCCTTTTACCCAACCTTTTTCCTAATTTTGTGTGTTTAGGAACAAGCTACAAAGTTGTCAGATATTTTTTGGGAAGATCGGAAATAGTTGGGGGATCCCAAAAAATCTCAGTCAAAAGTACTTGGAATAGAATGTTTGAAATGCCTTGTTTCTAGGCACAAAATGTTTGAAACATTATGTACCCTAAAACTTCAGCTCATATTTCACCCACACGCCAATTCATCTTTCTAGATCCTGATTCTAGTCATTAAAGGTTTCTGGCAATTAATATTAGTATTTTATTTATATTTTTGTCTCTACTTGTCTATTTTGTCATCTATATATTATATCTTTCATATTTTCCATTTTTAGATTACATTTTTAGCGAAGGATTACTACCCCATTCAGTTCTCAGGTCCTCACTTGAGCCTATTGGGACAGCTTCCTTCCGAATGTGCAATTTGGAAAAGGAGGAGTAATTATCCCCTTTGCCTTGTTCCCCTTTTCATATTGTTCAGGGACAAAGGATAATGGAGGATGTGATGGATATGATTTGATATGATAACATGGATGAAACCTACCCTCAAGTATGGATAAAAATTTCATAGATTATGAATGAAACCTATTTGCTAGGTTTTCATCATGGTACTTTCCCAAAGTAATTTTTTTCCATGTTTTCACTAATGGAAAAACAATTTCTCTTTGCTTTTTCTTTTTGGTCACTCAAGATGCATGTGTGTCGGGTTTTCATCAAGGTGACATTTTTTTTGACATTTTTGGGAATATAATGGATGCATGATAGTACATGGAAAGAGGACTCAAACATCTTTTTTTTTGGACGATACTCTTGAAAGGTATGTAATAGTGGACTATGATTATGAAGGTATGCTCAAAGATGTTAGGGTAATGGAATGAGAGACAAAATGGATGATTGGATGAAATGGGATAAATTTTTATGCAATGGATTGGATATGATGAATGAAAGGATGGAAAATAGGTGTTGGATAATGCATGGAGTATAAGAAGACTTTATTTTGAGTGTATGAGAATGCGGGAAAGATAAACATTGACACACACCTTGATGGGTGGTGGAGTGATGGAGGAAAAGAAAAATTTGGATTTTGATATTTTAATGGAGAAGTAGATGTAAATTCTGGGACGTGAGGACCCAAATGAATGTGGAAGGTTGACGACATTTAGATTGAGGATTAGATATTTTGGATGCTAATTTTGATTTTTATTTAGGTTGTTTGCTTCGATGAGCCGCTTGGAAATCCACATAGTTTTTTTATTTTTCATGCTTTTGTGGTTCCTTGGAATGCATTGCTTGTACAAGGGATTTAGGAACCCATATGAACTTTGACTTTTATTTTTGTGCAATGGGCCTTTGTGGCCTTTTGGATATTTTTATTTTCTTTTTGGATCAAAATTTTCTTTATTTTTACATGTTGATTGGATGGGAGATGTTGATCCTTGACTAGATGTAGATTTCTAGACTTACGGATTTTATGATTAGCATCCAAAGTGCTTCTAGGAGTAATGAAATTCATGGGTGGATAGGAATGATATGTAGGTCTTTTGGATGGATGGTTTGGGTGGAAGGTTATATTTTAAAAGTTTTTTTTATCTTTATTTTGAATGGAATCATTAGGAAGGATGGAAGGGATGTCATGATCTTTCTTAGTGGAATGACAATAGGATTTGGAAGTACACTTTGTTATTGAGATGGAAGGGGATCATCTTGGATAAGATGGACATGGATGGTGGGATCATCATGAAATTAAGGGAAGATGGGATCTTGGTCAACAAATAGATGGGATTGTTCATTGTTGGTATCTTGATCTTGATTTTCTTTAGGACTCATTTCTTTGTGCCTTAGATCATCCCCTTGAAATGTGGTATGATTTTGTATATGTACATGGAATTCAAGGAAGGAATCAATGTCTTGACTTAAGGGAAGTATACTTTGAATGGAACTCTCTATAATAGGAGCATATGGTATTATTGAGTCTTGCATTTATAAATCATGGAAGGAATTTGCATCATGGATTAGATTAGCTGAGGAATCTATTTTGGATATCCCTTAAGAGGTTTCATCATTAGATGTAGTGTTTAATAGACATGGTGTAGATTACTCTTGTAAAGCTTTAAGTGATGAGGGAGATATGAAGGCTACTTGAGGGATAATTTCTTGTTGGGAAGTAGGTGTTTTATTGGCATGACTACTTTGAAATGAGCCATTGCTAGACATGGGTAAATGATATTGATCGTTCTTGAAAATAGTTTATTTTGTATGACCTATTCAAAAGAATTTTTTTGAGAGTTTTGGGTTGGATTTTTTTTGTTTGGACAATCTTGTTTGTGATGTCACATTGATTTTTGTATGTTTCAAGTTATTGGTTGATTGAAATTGCGGCATAACAGGTGGCACACTGACTACGCTTGGTTGATGTCCAAAGGGTGGTGTATTTGTAGTTACACTTGTGTTTGTTTGGGACACCCTTGGTGGTGTATTTCAGTACATAAGAGGAGGTTAACTAACATGTGATATCACCAAGGATAAACTTGTTTGTGTAATTATGTGACCTTGGTAGGGATTGACTTGTTTGCACAATTACTTGTGGTATTGGAGGTTATGTGGTTGCTTGAGGAATACCTGGTTGCATTGGAGGAAAAATTAGTTCAAAATTTGGTAGTGATCCTAGTTGAATTACACCAAACTCTAGTTTCATGATGCTACCCTGTGGTTGTATTAAGTTGAACTCTAGTTGTGTTGGGTTGAACAAGTTTTCGTTCAGGATTTGATTGATCAAAGTTTCATTTGGGATTTGATTGAATGGGATTTCATTTGGGATTTTATTGAATGATGATTAATTTGGGTTTTGGTTGAATGAAGTTTGATTTGGGACTTGGTTGAATGAGGTTTAATTTGGGATTTGGTTAAATGAGATTTGATTTGGGATTGGATTAACGTTTGTGTTCATTATTTGAAACTGATTTGTCTTGTCTATTTGTGAGATGAGAGCTCATATGTATCTTTGTGAGATGAGAGCTCATATGTCAACTTTATCAAGTTTTAGATTTGGACCTTTAAATTTTCAAAGTATTTTGGAGGTTTAGGATCTACTCTTTTCAATATTTTTCACTTTTTATTACTAGATTTTTATTTGTCAAGCCAATTTTTCCTATGGTAATGGAGAAATAGGGATGAAATTTGTTTGCACATGGTAAGATTGATCTAAGTTATGGGAAATGTATGAGTTGGACTAATATGATTAATAGGTTGATTGTGATGACATGGTCCCATGTGAGTAGGAAGGTTGATATGATGGAGATGGTCTTTTAAATAGAGGATCACCTTCTCTATGATACTAGTAGTGCGAATTCATCATGTTTGTTTTCGACTAAGATCAAGGATGAGCTGATGAAATTTGGCCAATGCTTTGTTTTGTTTTGTTAAGCTTTTCTTGAAAATTTTGAAAAAAAAAAAACTTTTTTGAATTTAAGGATGAAATTAAATAGAACTTAGGATGACAAATGCAACCCTTGTTTTTTTGAGTTTTTGGAGGTTTTGAAAATGGACAAATATAACTAAGGACAAAAAATGCAACCTAGGTGGTGCAGGGGCACCTAAGAGCATAGAGGCACCATGAAGCCCTGATGAAGATGGAAGGAGAAGAGAAGACTAATAAGAGCATTCATGGTCACTTTGCAATGTAATATGACCTATAAGGTCTCATAATGATGTAATTTTTTACCAACTATTGTGTAATGCACTAAGGTGCCAAAAATATGTGATTTTATTAAGGTCAGCCTAAGGGCTAATGGAATAGGTCTTTGAAGGTTAAGAAGATTCCAATAGGTTGGGTGGTCATCAAATATGAATATGTAATGCAATGCAATATTGTAACATTTCCATTGATTGGCATAATAGCCTATAAGGGCTAATTGTGGGATTGAAGGGTAGTAATGTTTGATCTGATGATGTATGCAATCTTCAACTGTTGATAACAGATCCAATTAAGCTTCATATATATAAGTAATCATCCTTCCATGATTGAATAATACCTTTATCTACTCGTCAATAGCCTCTGTGTGTTCTTGACAATTGATGTGATCTGTTTCTAAACTTTGCATGAATTCTTCCTTTTGCTCCTTAGATGCTCTTCGCGGCTATCAAAAATAATGAATTCATAAGTCACAATTGAGTTGAACATCTATTTATACTAGTTTTTGGCTCAATTCTTGATTCATGCTACGCAAGTTAACTCTAGATCCAAGGTTTACAACTTGACCTTGATCTTTAGTTAGATATGTTTTAGATCTGTTAGGATGCTTTAAAACATTTACATAAAGCTTGCTTGACCCTCAAGTTATGATTTAAAACAAATAAAAACTCTATAAATAGAATTACATTGCTTTATCTGTTGTGTAAAAATCAGATCCACAATTTGCGGGTTCTCTAACTGACTGTCGGTTCTGATGGTCATTTTTCTTGGTCGTCGGTGTTCCTTTCTTGAACTTGTCATTGGGTATGCCTTTTCTGTTCCTGTCGGGATTTTTCTAAAAAATTGTGTCGTCGGTGATGCTTGTAGTCATCAGTGATACTTGTCGATTCTATACAACATTTTTCATGACCTTTGTGTTCTGTCGGGTATGCTCGCTGTTCGTCGGTAATGCTTGAAGTTTGCGGGTAATGCCTTAGTCTGCCGGTGATCTCTGTCAATGTTTTTCACTAAGTATACTAATGGAAAAATAAATTCATCAATCCCCCCCTTTGACATTAGTATCAAAAACATGATATGTGCAACATATAGAGTGTATTAGTATGTACACCTGTCTATACTTCTTCCTTAGTCATTTGAATGACTCCCCCTATGTATATGCCAGTAAGTGTAAGTAAGTATATATACATATCCTTATGTACTTTTATTTTTCTCTTTTTTTGATATATATATTGTACATAACTATATACATTTCCTTTCCTCCTTTTTTGATTCTAAAGGCAAAGGTACTTACAACTTTTCAAAAAGGTGGGAATGTGAGGACTTGATCTCCTCCATCATCTTTTCCCATTTCTCCTTCAGCATTTCTAGATCCACGTGCTCCAGTGAAATCCTTACATGTATATCATAGATGCTGTCTACTACAAACATCTCGGGTGTTGCTATAAGATTTCTAGCATTAGAAATATGCTGCTGTAAAATAGTAAGATTAGGCAGAATGTGTGCCTGTAGTTCGGTAATCTCACCTCTGAATTGAGTTTCAACATCCCATATTTCTTGCCTTAGCCTGTTTGCCTCTATGACCGTGTCATGATGTGCCTTTATATTGTCGGCATGTGAGGTTAGGCTTTGTGGGTTTTTTGTGACATTAGAATCTATTTCTACTAATTTGTCACTATTTTCTTTTGCAAAATTCTCAAGTGTGCACATCTTTTGAACTAAGCTGATTGCTTCAGCAATCATTGGCTCTAATTCATCAATGAGTTCAGAGAGATTTATCTTGTTCAATGCCACTTCTTGGCTGATTTTATCAATTAACTTGTACTGATATTTCTCTTCTGCTTGTTCTTCCATAGCCTGCTCTGCATCTATACTTTGCTCTGTGATGGCGTCAGTAAGAACAACAATTTGTTCCTTAACTGTAGTATTTGCTTCAAGTTTAACTTCAGGAACAAGTTGTTGGAGAATGTCTCTTGCCTTTTCAAGTGCCATTTCTTCCCTGTGTTCTTGTATCATTTTCTTTTGAATGGCCTTTCTCTGACATAGCACTCCAAACTCTTGAAGTTTGTCACTGCCCAAAGTGGTAATATCCCAGTTTGGAACTTCAATTACTTCATCCAGTGTGACAGCCAAGATGTCTTTCTTTACTGCTTTCTTTTTCTTCTTCTTTGGTTGGGTGGTTGATTGATGTACTACCATTTGTAAAGTGTGAGATTGGGTTGACTTGGTGGGTGATTGTTGAGAAGATGAGGCATCCTTTTGTATCTATTCTTTGTCCACTGGCCGGTTTGGTGAAGATGTCTCCTCATGTGCCTTGGGTGTATCAACATATATGTTTTCTTTGAGTTTTGTCCCTTCATCCTGCTTGACTCCTTCACTTTTCTCTTTTTCCTCAATCTCTCTCAATGTATCATTAGTTTTGTCATCTGTCTATTTGTTTTGATCTTTTGATACATCTTGTTGATCATCGGTTGCATCTTTCATTTCTGTATCTGTATCCTTGGGAGTGTTTGATGCAACTTTGTTTTCATATGTACCCATGTCCTTAGATATATAATCATCTTTCTTAGATGATTTATCATGACTAGACTGAATATCAATAGCATCTATTAATATATTCATGTTTGTCGGCGTATTGACTGCTGTAGTGTCAATAGCTGTGTCCTGTTCGTTGGTATTACCCTTTGTAGCATTGATGTCTGCATCTTTTTGAACCTCTATTGTAGGGTCTTTTCCTGTAATGGTATTGAAAATGTTGACTAACCATGAATCATTATTTATATCAACATTTAAGTTACCTTTTATTGACAATTCTTCTTTGGTAACTTCTTCATCCTCTAAGTTGATGTGGATGGGGCTTGCTGGTACTTGATCATTTTCACCGTCCTTTGGCCAGTCTTCATCTATAATGTCAGTCTATTTTTGGCCTGTGATCTGTACCTCTTCACTGTCTAACTCAACTATTGAGTTATCTATTTTGGTGATAGGTTCCTTTTCATGACTGCTCTCCTCATCAAGATTTAATATCTCACTCCATATTTTATGTGTTTCTTCTTCAAGCTCTATAAGTTTCTCTTTAAGAAATTTATAAGCTCTCAATTTGGGTGAGAAGCTTTTTTCATAATTCTCCATGACTTCATTGATTTCTTCTCTTGTTGATTTAGGAGGCATAAGAGAGACCAACACTCTTTCTCTTATCCTCTTTTCCTCATGAAGTGCAAAAGTGAATCTAGAATAAATTCTATCTAATAGCTCTTGTGGAACATCACGGTTAGTGAAGTGTAGTGGGACATAATAGTGTCTACACATCTTAGCAATAAGTGCATCTTCAATATTATTCTGTTCTTCAGTATCCCATCTTAACCATTTCCTAATCTTAGGATGTGCAACAGATGTAGCTTCAAAAACGTTCTTACATATTTCATCGATATCCTCAGTGGGTGATGTAACCTTTGTTGTTTCCTTTGCTTGTTTTACAGTGTCAGGTTCATCCATTGCTGAATCCTCTAAGTCCTCATCAGTTTGAACATATTTCCTCCTTTTGGTAGGTACCCTAGCTGGTTGTTTTTCCTTTTGTGTGTCAGGTTTCCTCTTATACACCTTCCCTTTCACCATGGGAGAAGGAATTACATCTTTTGCTGTTTGACTCCTTGTTCTAGACTTCTTAGGTGGAGGAGGAGGTGGTGAATTAGACTTCTCTTCCTCTGATTCTTGTTGCTCTACTGTATCACCGATGGGAAGCTAATCCTCAGTGATTTCCTCCTTACCCTGTTGTTCCTCCTCACCTTCTTCTTCTTCTTCTCCTTCAGAAGATATTTTCAAGTTCTTTTTTAGATTCTTCACCATTCTTTTTGACTGTTTTACAGCCTTCTTGACAATAATATTTGTCTTAATCTTTAGTTTGGCCTCTTCATAGGTACCAAATCTTAGTTGTTTGTTGTCTATTGGTTCATTCAATAGTGCCTTAATACACTCATTGGCTAATCCTGTTTTGATTTCATAATCCAATTTTGAAAGCCATGATTTTCTTGGAACTACTGCTTGTATGTATGTGAAATCAGTATCTACCATGAAACATATTTCTTCACGGTGTTCCTCTATCAGATTCTTAGGAATCCTAGTTCTTGCTTGTAGCATTTCCTTTATGGTCTTGAAATACTCATGCATAACATTATCAAAATCTGTTCCTAGTGATTCTATGAATTCACTTATCTGAATGGTAATGGGTTTGCTTGTGTCCCATGTAACTTTTCTAATGGAAGGAAAGTATTCTTCAAAATAAAAGAATATGCACATTATGAGGGAACCAAACTTACATGTGTTTGTTCTTGATGACCTTATTGTGCACATGTTCTCCTCAAATTGATGTTGTAGGATCTCTGCCAGATCCATCTTCTTCCCCTATTTGATAATCTGGTATGTTGTGCTCATAGCAGTGCTAGCTATGTTGTTCATTCGGCTTGCTTGGAAGATCTTGTATCCAACAACACATGCTCCAAACTTCAGCTCTACGTCGGTAATGGTGTTGACCTTCAGTTCCCTTTTATCTGATTTTGCACTAGTTAGTCTTTCAACTTCTGCTAGAGATGGATGTTTGTGAGCCTGTGGTTTATCGGTTGTAGGATAACCAGTAACCACATGAATAAAATCCTTTGTTATTGCTTTTGGCTTGTTTAGCCATAGAGCCTTGTCCTGAACTCTGCTAAGAACAATCTTTATCCATTCTGTTTTGAAAACCTTGGGAAAATGCAGTGCATTTGTGAGTCCCTTTAATTCCAAGTGTTTATGCTCTTCTTTGAGCTTTCTAGCATCATCACATAATGCCCTATAAGCATTATCTAGGTCTAGATCTCCTATCTTCGAGATCTTGCTGTGAATGTAGGACCTTACGTCCTCTACCAGTAAAACCCTAGGTGGGATTCGGGAGAATGCTCCGGAATCGTCAGGTTGTGAAGCTATTTCAGGGTGTAGCTTGTATTTAGGTTCAGCACACGCGCCTTTGCTAACAAGCTTGAAGGGTTTCTTCTTATCCTCCTTAATTTTCTCTACTCTAGAAGTCGATGCCATCTTGTTTGCAATTTAGGGCTTTTTGTAAATAGTAACAGTGTGATCGGTGAGTATGATTACTTACGAATTCTCTGTGATTGCCTATGAATGTGAATGCCTCATGTCACAATGATTTTTGCTGGGTCACTTTCCAATCTACTCTTAAATCACTATGGTCTGCTCTGCTTTGCTCAAAAATTACAGGTGCAAAAATGAGTTTATCCGTCAGGCTTTTATAACCTCTTTGTACCCTAAGTTGTCATTAATGCTTACCAACTCATCGGTTATGAAGAATAATTTCATCGGTAAAGACATTCATAACATCTCTGATATTTGTGCCAAGCGTCGGGGTAGCTAGCGGTTTTGGAGACTTCATCGATGCTTTTTGGTGAGGTTGCGAAGACAGCTTTTGTTGGTTCATTTTCATCGATATCCTTCAGTTTACACTTAGCTTGAGTAATGACTGATACATTCTGGTAAGTAATGCTAACTTTTCTGTGTGTGTTCACCGATGTAAATTGTGCCCAATAACCGATGGTTGCTTTTCAATAGTTTAGCAAATAACAATATATTGCATCTTTATTCATGCTAATATTACAATATTAACTATATATGATGGAACCGATGTATAATGTAACTTGTCATAATGCAGTTCCATACTTACTTGTGCTATATAGTTGGATGTAGTGATGTCACCAGATCCATTGGATGAGGTGGCACCATTTGCATTGCTTTTTCCAGCACCTTCAGTGTTTGTGGCTTTTACCCACATCTTGTTTCTCTTTCTTTTGATGTCATCAATTGTATGTCCATTGGGATGTGTACTTGTGTCTGTCAGTCGGTCTTTGCAATCTTTTATCACATGTCCAACCTTATGACAGTGCAAGCATGCCATACCTAGATTGGTCCAGCCTCTTGACCTTCTGGTCCACTTTCTCATACATTTGGCAACAATATGACCATACCTTCCACATGTTGTGCAATTTACCCATGTGTTATAGTCCCAAACATATGACTTACCTACTCTTGTTGGTTTGTATCTTTTATCAGTTTTCTTTGGTGTCCATGCCTTGTTGTTCTTTTTCCAGCATTCCTTATGTGTATGACCATTCATCTTGCATGTAGGACAATACTTGTCCATATAGGTTTTTCTTTTTGGATTTGTCACTTTGGATCTGCACTCATGTGCCTTGTGTCCTTTCTTTTGACATTTATAACAATTACCAATAAAAGTAGATTGTGCTTGAGAAATACCTTTCATTTTTCTTTTGTAGATGTTTGAAGTGTGGCCTGGTTTTCCATAGTGATTGCATGACAACTTCTTAGATCTTTGGGTTGTGAAAGCATTCCTCTGATCTGGTTGATTAGAAGATTCACCATTCTCGTTGTACCCTAATCATGTGTAGTTGTTGACTCTCCTTTGTCCATCAAGAAAATCATCCATCCTTTTGTTGCTATCCTTAGCCTTTTTAATCAATTCGTTATGTTGATTTTGGACTTTGATTTCGTGCTTTAATTTTTCATTCTCTTCTCTTAGCTCACCTATGATCTGTATTATTTCAATGAGTTCTGTATTTAATCTATTTTCTTCTTGACTCATAAGAATTATCTGGTTTGTAACCTCATGGTGATGCTCAGTGA
>MU224552.1:3014923-3103458 GCA_018584345.1 Thuja plicata
ATGCAACTACATAAGTCTTTGATCTGATGATGTATGCAATCTTCAACTGCTGATAACAGATCTAATTAAGCTTCATATATATAAGTAATCATCCTTCCATGATTGAATAATACCTTTATCTGCTCGTCGGTAGCCTCTGTGTGCTCTTGACAACTGATGTGATCTATTTCTAAACTTTGCATGAATTCTGCCTTCTGCTCCTTAGATGCTCTTTGCGGCTATCAACAACAATGAACTCATAACTCACAATTGAGTTGAACATCTATTTATACTAGTTTTTGGCTCAATTCTTGATTCATGCTACGCAAGTTAATTCTAGATCCAAGGTTTACAACTTGACCTTGATCTTTAGTTAGATATGTTTTAGATCCGTTAGGATGCTTTAAAACATTTACATAAAGCTTGCTTGACCCTCAAGTTATGATTTAAAACAAATAAAAAACTCTATAAATAGAATTACATTGCTTTGTCCATCGTGTAAAAATCAGATCCACAATTTGCAGGTTCTCTAACTGACTCTCGGTTTTGATGGTCATTTTTCTTGGTTGTCGGTGTTTCTTTCTTGAACTTGTTGTCGGGTATGCCTTTTCTGTTCCTGTCGAGTTTTTTCTAAAAAAATGTGTAGCCGGTGATGCTTGTAGTTGCCGATGATGCTTGTCGATTCTATACTTAGCATTTTTCATGACCTCTGTGTTATGTCGGGTATGCTCACTGTTCGCGGGTAATGCTTGAAGTCTGTCGGTAATGCTTTAGTCTACCGGTGATCTCTGTCAATGTTTTTCACTAAGTGTACTAATGGCAAAATAATGTCATCAGTTACAACTGTCTTGGGTCGGTTTGGAAGTTAGTTAGAAAGTAGTTTTCAAGTTTGGGGATCCATTTAATGGATTTCCACGTGAGTATGAGGGGAGGAGAGTCCTAGGAATTTTGGGGAAGGTGTTTGTGGTCAAATAAACAAATGTAATGAAGCTTTCAATCAATAAACTTTTAAATCTCTAAAAATTGTCTATCCACTATCGTAAGGGTACAATCCTTTGTTTTGGTCTTCTAAAATTTGATTCGATGCAAGATTGATATGGGAAAGAAGTAGTATGATGATGTTTTAATATCTTTTCATTTCCTTGTGAATGGTGTAACAATCTATTGTCATTTAAAGCAAAGAATCTCAGTCATTTTTCTAACTATTCCTGAATAGTGTCTTGGTGCAAACAACAAATTATCTTGAAGACTCCATGATTTCCTAGGCTCTCCCACTTTCTGTGTTGAATGTGTCTGGTGGGGGAAGCCTATACCTATGCTATATGTACCATTAGATGTTTTCATGCAAGGATGGAAAGAGAATGGTGAAAGAGATATCTGATTGAAGAGATATACTGATTGAGGGTCACTAGGTGCTTGGATTAGTCAAGGTTTGGAGGATATACCCAAAAGAGGGAAAATTTTTATTGCATAAAAGGTAAAGATACAACCACTAGATGGTGTTAGATCCACTGAGAGGGTCTAGTAGTGATTGGAGAAGTGATGTTGGTAAAAGCCTAGGCTTATGCACCTAGGAGTGAGGGTTTTGTGGTTTGGGTAGAAGATCTTGGTATTACCTCCTGTAAGTATGAAAATCCTTTTATTTGGATGATAACTCAATACTGTTTCAAGGTTGGGAGGCTTGGGGGTGTGATTTATTGTTACTTGCTTTGTAATAGGAGGGATAATGAGGGCTAATTGTAGGGCGACATGGTATTGGTTTGGGTAATTTGGTCCAAAGGAGCAGTATGAGATTCTAAGATATGTTATGTCACTTTGAAAAGGGTATCTAGATATACTCTTGTATTTTTTGGTGTTTTGGGAAGTGTTTGACTTATCCTTGGAAAACCCATTGGTAAGGGCTACTAGGACAAGTCTAGAAAGGGTAGTTGGATGTTAAGAGCTGAATCCTTGTCAAAGCTGGTTATAAGACTTATGTTCATGATGTTCTAAGGATGTTTTAGAGTAACCAAAGTTAGAGACTTCCATTCTAACCTTTGAGATGAGCCTAGTTCCTTAAGGGTGTGCCAAAATATTGTGAAACCTTGAGTTGAATTAGGATTCCTTGGGGGTGAAGTGAAAGGTTTTGCATCAAGTGGTATTAGAGCCCAAAAAAAGGTCCGGGTTGAGTGGAGAAGATGCATTTGACAAGGTCAGAGAGAGAGGCATATAATTCTTACAAGGAATACTTGGAGGATGGAAGAAAGACAAGAGAAAGAGAAGAAAAGAGAAAGAGGGAAAGAGAAGAAACAAGAATAAAGGAAGAGGAAAAACTTAGAAGCCTAATGGGGATATTTGAAAGGAGCCAGAAAAGGTTGGAATGGATTGTATCACTCCTTGAAAAAGTAGGGGAAGAAGATTAAAAAGTAGAGACAAGTTGTCCATTGAGGGGACAAGAGGATGAGGAGTAGCAGATACCATGTGAGGAAGACGATGAACCTAATGTTAAGGAGGTTATGAAAGTTGAGTCAGAGGTTGATGATGGGGATGTTGATTGGAGTAGAAGAGAATCAGGTTATGAAGATGGTGGGATGGTTCACAATGTGACAATTCTATGTCCTTTGGAAGGTACTATGTAGCAGTGTACCTTGATGGTAGTGGATGGTGAAGACGCTCATAATCAAGCCTTAGTGAAGGGTGAAGCAGTGGTGGCATGCCAAGAAGGATGACATAAAGAGGAAAGTAATCAGTGGGTAAAATATGATATGGTCTCATGGGAAGAAAATTTAGTTGGTTTGGTGGGCCATGAAGAGGCCTTGGAGTTGGTAAACATGGAGGTTGCATGGGTAACCTTGAAGGTGTGTCCCTTGGAGGCACTTCAAATGCATTTTGCAGCAGTGGTATGGATGAAAAAACATGATGGTCTCACTTTGCCAAGGCATGGAATCCATATTGTGTAGAAGAAGGAGGAGCATGGAGTAGTGAATCAAGAACATGGAGAAGTGAAACTAAAAATACTTGAAGAGGCCTTATTCAAACCAAGGGTCAAGATGAAAATATTTTTTTCTAACATACTTTTCTTGCAGGTTTCCAAGAGGACTTGGAATATTTTCAAGTTGTGGAGTATGGTGTAGGGAAACCTAAGAGCACAGGGGCTCCATGAAGTCTTGATGAAGATGCAAGGAGAAGAGAAGACTAATAAGACCATTCATGGTCACTTTGCAATGTAATATGACCTATAAGGTCTCATAATGGTGTAATTTTCCACCAGCTATTGTGTAATACACTAAGGTGCCAAAAAGAGGTAATTTTATTAAGTAAGTCCTAAGGAATAATGTCATAGGTCTTTAATGGTTAGGAAGATTCCAATAGGTTGGGTGGTCATCAAATATGAATATGTAATGGAATGCAATAATGTAATATTACCATTGATTGGCATAATAGCCTATAAGGGCTAATTGTGGGATTGAAGGGTAGTTTAGGAGTTTTAATGGTTTATAAGGAGTTTTTTAGTTTAAATGTTTCATAAGGTCATTTGAAGACTATTAGAAGTAATAGTTGTGTCTAAGTTATTAAGTTGTTGAAGTTGACAACATGTTCTTATTGTAAAATTTGTAACAATAAGTTACAACTGTCTTGGGTCGGTTTGGAAGTTAGTTAGAGAGTGGTTTTTGAGTTTGGGGATCCATTTAATGGAGACCCATGTGATTATGAGGGTAGGGGAGTCTTAGGAGTTTTGGGGAAGGTGTTTGTGGTTGAAGAAACATATGTAATGAAGTTTTCAATCAATAAACTTTTAAATCTCTGAAAACTGTCTATTCACTGCCGTAAGGATATAGTCCTTTGTTTTGGTATTCAAACTTTTGATTCAATGCAAGATTGATATTGGTATGAAGTAGGATGATTATGTTTTAATATATTTTCATTTCCTTGTGAATGGTGTAACAATCTATTGTCGTTTAAAGCAAAGAATCTCAGTCATTTTGCTGACTGTTCCTAAACAGTGTCTTGGTGCAAACAACAGATTGTTTTAAAGACTCCATGATTTCCTAGGCTCTCACACTTTTTGTGTTGAATGTGTCTTGTGGGAGAATCCTAGTACTATGCTATATGAACCATTAGATGTTTGCATGCAGTGATGGCAAGAGAATGGTGAAAGAGATCTCTGATTGAAGAGATATACTGATTGAGGGTCACTAGGTGCTTGGACTAGTCAAGGTATGGAGGATCTACCCAAAGGAGGGCCACATTTTATTGCACAAAAGGTCAAAGATACAACTATTATATGGTGTTAGATCCACTAAGAAGGTATAGTAGTGATTGGAGAAGTGATTTTGGTAAAAGCCTAGGCTTATGCACCTAGGAATGAGGGTTTTGTGGTTTGGGTAGAAGATCTTGGTATTACCTCTTGTAAGTATGAAAATCCTTTGATTTGGATGATAACTGAATGTATTTTCAAGGTTGGGAGGCTTGGGGGTGTGATTTGTTGGTACTTTCTTTGTAAATAAGAGGACTAATGATGGCTAATTGCAGGGTGACAGTGTACTAGTTTGGGTATTTGGTCCAAAGGAGCAGTATGCGATTCTGAGATATGTTATGTCACTTTGAAAAGGGTATCTAGATATACTCTTAGATTTGTTTGTGGTTTGGGAAGTGTTTGATTTATCCTTGGAAAACCCACTAGTAAGGGCTACTAAGACAAGTCTAGAAAGGGTAGTTGGATGTTAAGAGTTGAATCCTTTTCAAAGCTGGTTATAGGACTTATGTTTATGATGTTCTAAGCATGTTTTGGAGTAATTAAAGTCAGAGACTTACATTATAACCTTTGAGATGAGCCTAGTTCCTTAAGGGTGTGCCAGAGTATTGTGAAACCTTGAGTTGAATTAGGATTCCTTGGGGGTGAAGTGAAAGGTTCTGCATCAAGTGGTATTAGAGCCTAGAAAAAGGTATGGGTTGAGTGGAGAAGATGTATTTGACAAGGTCAGAGAGAGAGGCATATAATGCTTACAAGGAATACTTGGAGGATGGAAGAAAGAGAAGAGAAAGAGAAGAAAAGAGAAAGAGGGAAAGAGAAGAAGCAAGAAGAAAGGAAGAGGAAAAACTTAGAAGCCTAAAGGGGATATTTGAAAGGAGCTAGAAAAGGTTGGAGTGGATTGTATCACTCATTGAAAAAGAAGGGGAAGAAGATTAAAAAGTAGAGACAAGTTGTCCATTGAGTGGACAAGAGGATGAGGAGCAGCAAATAGCATGTGAGGAAGAGGGTGAACCTACTGTTAAAGAGGTTCTGAAAGTTGAGTTAGAGGTTGATGATGGGGATATTGATTGGAGCAGAAGAGAATCGGGTTATGAAGATGGTGGGATTGTTCACAATGTGACAATTCTATGTCCTTTGGAAGGTACTATGTAGCAGTGTACCTTGATGGTAGTGGATGGTGAAGACACTCATAATCAAGCCTTAGCGATGGGTGAAGCAGTGGTGGCATGCTAAGAAGGATGACATAAAGAGGAAAGTAATCAGTGGGTAAAATCTGATATGGTCTCATGGGAAGAAAATTTAGTTGGTTTGGTGGGCCATGAAGAGGCCTTGGAGTTGGTAAACATGGAGGTTGCATGGGTAACCTTGAAGGTGTGTCCCTTGGAGGCACTTGAAATGCATTTTGCAGCAGTGGTATGGATGAAGAAACATGATGGTCTCACTTTACCAAGGCATGGAATCCATATTGTGTAGAAGAAGGAGGAGCATGGAGTAGTGAATCAAGAACATGGAGAAGTGAAACTAAAAATAATTGAAGAGGCCTTATTCAAACCAAGGGTCAAGATGAAAATATTTTTTTCTAACATACTTTTCTTGCAGGTTTCCAAGAGGACTTGGAATATTTTCAAGTTGTGGAGTATGGTGTAGGGAAACCTAGGAGCATATGGGCTCCATGAAATCTTGATGAAGATGCAAGGAGAAGAGAAGACTAATAAGACCATTCATGGTCACTTTGCAATGTAATATGACCTATAAGGTCTCATAATGTTGTAATTTTCCACCAGCTATTGTGTAATACACTAAGGTGCCAAAAAGAGGTAATTTTATTAAGTAAGGCCTAAGGGATAATGTAATATGTCTTTAATGGTTAAGAATATTCCAATAGGTTGGGTGGTCATCAAATATGAATATGTAATAGAATGCAATAATGTAATATTGCCATTGACTGGCATAATAGCCTATAAGGGCTAATTGTGGGATTGAAGGGTAGTTTAGGAGTTTTAATGGTTTAGAAGGAGTTTTTTAGTTTACATGTTTCATAAGGTCATTTGAAGACCATTAGAAGTAATAGTTGTGTCTAAGTTATTAAGTTGTTGAAGTTGACAACATGTTCTTATTGTAAAATTTGTAACAATAAGTTACAACTGTCTTGGGTCGGTTTGGAAGTTAGTTAGAGAGTGGTTTTCGAGTTCGGGGATCCATTTAATGGAGACCCACTTGATTATGAGGGTAGGGGAGTATTAGGAGTTTTGGGGAAGGTGTTTGTCGTTGAAGAAACATATGTAATGAAGTTTTCCATCAATAAACTTTTAAATCTCTAAAAACTGTCTATTCACTGCCGTAAGGATATAGTCCTTTGTTTTGGTATTCAAACTTTTGATTCAATGCAAGATTGATATTGGTATGAAGTAGGATGATGATGTTTTAATATCTTTTCATTTCCTTATGAATGGTGTAACAATCTATTTTCGTTTAAAGCAAAGAATCTCAATCATTTTGTTGACTGTTCCTAAACAGTGTCTTGGTGCAAACAACAAATTGTTTTAAAGACTCCATGATTTCCTAGGCTCTCACACTTTCTGTGTTGAATGTGTCTTGTGGGAGAATCCTAGTACTATGCTATATGAACCATTAGATGTTTGCATGCTGGGATGGCAAGAGAATGGTGAAAGAGATCTCTGATTGAAGAGATATAGTGATTGAGGATCACTAGGTGCTTGGACCAGTCAAGGTTTGGAGGATCTACCCAAAGGAGGGCCACATTTTATTGCACAAAAGGTCAAAGATACAACTATTATATGGTGTTAGATCCACTGAGAAGGTCTATTAGTGATTGGAGAAGTGATTTTGGTAAAAGCCTAGGCTTATGCACCTAGGAATGAGGGTTTTGTGGTTTGGGTAGAAGATCTTGTTATTACCTCTTGTAAGTATGAAAATCCTTTGATTTTGATGATAAATCAATACATTTTAAATGTTGGGAGGCTTGGGGGTGTGATTTGTTGGTACTTTCTTTGTAAGTAAGAGGAGTAATGAGGGCTAATTACAGGGCGACAGTGTACTAGTTTGGGTATTTGGTCCAAAGGAGCAGTATGCGATTTTGAGATATGTTATGTCACTTTGAAAAGGGTATCCAGATATACTCTTAGATTTGTTGGTGTTTTGGGAAGTGTTCGATTTATCCTTGGAAAACCCACTAGTAAGGGCTACTGAGACAGGTCTAGAAAGGGTAGTTGGATGTTAAGAGTTGAATCCTTTTCAAAGCTGGTTATAGGACTTATGTTCATGATGTTCTAAGGATGTTTGGAGTTATTAAAGTCAGAGACTTACATTCTAACCTTTGAGATGAGCCTAGTTCCTTAAGGGTGTGCCAGAGTATTGTGAAACCTTGAGTTGAATTCGGATTCCTTGGGGGTGAAGTAAAAGGTTCTGCATCAAGTGGTATCAGAGCCCATAAAAAGGTTTGGGTTGAGTGGAGAAGATGTATTTGACAAGGTCAGAAAGAGAGGTATATAATGCTTACAAGGAATACTTGGAGGATGGAAGAAAAAGAAGAGAAAGAGAAGAAAAGAGAAAGAGGGAAAGAGAAGAAGCAAGAAGAAAGGAAGAGGAAAAACTTAGAAGCCTAAAGGGGATATTTGAAAGGAGCTAGAAAAGGTTGGTTTGGATTGTATCACTTATTGAAAAAGAAGGGGAAGAAGATTAAAAAGTAAAGACAAGTTGTCCATTGAGGGGACAAGAGGATGAGGAGCAGCAAATAGCATGTGAGGAAGAGGATGAACCTAATGTTAAAGAGGTTCTGAAAGTTGAGTCAGAGGTTGATGATGGGGATGTTGATTGGAGCAGAAGAGAATCAGGTTATGAAGATGGTGGGATGGTTCACAATGTGACAATTATATGTCCTTTGGAAGGTACTATGCAGCAGTGTACCTTGATGGTAGTGGATGGTGAAGACGCTCATAATCAAGCCTTAGCGATTGGTGAAGCAGTGGTGGCATGCCAAGAAGGATGACATAAAGAGGAAAGTAATCAGTGGGTAAAATCTGATATGGTCTCATGGGAAGAAAATTTAGTTGGTTTGGTGGGCCATGAAGAGGCCTTAGAGTTGGTAAACATGGAGGTTGCATGGGTAACCTTGAAGGTGTGTCCCTTGGAGGCACTTGAAATGCATTTTGCAGCAGTGGTATGGATGAAGAAACATGATGGTCTCACTTTGCCAAGGCATGGAATCCATATTGTGTAGAAGAAGGAGGAGCATGGAGTAGTGAATCAAGAACATGGAGAAGTGAAACTAAAAATACTTGAAGAGGCCTTATTCAAACCAAGGGTCAAGATGAAAATATTTTTTTCTAGCATACTTTTCTTGCAGGTTTCCAAGAGGACTTGGAATATTTTCAAGTTGTGGAGTATGGTGTAGGGAAACCTAAGAGCATAGGGGCTCCATGAAGTCTTGATGAAGATGCAAGGAGAAGAGAAGACTAATAAGACCATTATGGTCACTTTGCATTGTAATATGACCGATAAGGTCTCATAATGGCGTACTTTTCCACCAACTATTGTGTAATGCACTAAGAAAGCGGTAATTTTATTAAGTAAGGCATAAGGGACAATGTAATAGGTCTTTAATGGTTAAGAATATTCCAATAGGTTGGGTGGTCATCAAATATGAATATGTAATGGAATGCAATAATGTAATATTGCCATTGATTGGCATAATAGCCTATAAGGGTTAATTATGGGATTGAAGGGTAGTTTAGGAGTTTTAATGGTTTATAAGGAGTTTTGTACTTTAAATGTTTCATAAGGTCATTTTAAGTCCATTAGAAGTAATAGTTGTGTCTAAGTTAGTAAGTTGTCGAAGTTGACAACATGTTCTTATTGTAAAATTTGTAACAATAAGTTACAACTGTCTTGGGTCGGTTTGGAAGTTAGTTAGAGAGTGGTTTTCGAGTTTGGGGATCCATTTAATGGAGATCCACATGAGTATGAGGGTAGGGGAGTATTAGGAGTTTTGGGGAAGGTGTTTGTGGTAGAAGAAACAAATGTAATGAAGTTTTAAATCAATAAACTTGTAAATCTCTGAAAACTGTCTATTCAATGTCGTAAGGATACAATCCTTTGTTTTGGTATTCAAATTTTTGATTCAATGCAAGATTGATATTGGTATGAAGTAGGATGATGATGTTTTAATATCTTTTCATTTCCTTGTGAATGGTGTAACAATCTATTGTCATTTAAAGCAAAGAATCCCAGTCATTTTGCTGACTGTTCCTAAACAGTGTCTTGGTGTAAACAACAAATTGTTTTAAAGACTCCATGATTTCCTAGTCTCTCCCACTTTCTGTGTTGAATGTGTCTTGTGGGAGAAGCCTATCCCTATGCTATATATACCATTAGATTTTTGCATGCAGGGATGGCAAGAGAATGGTGAAAGAGATCTTTGATTGAAGAGATATACTGATTGAGGGTCACTAGGTGCTTGGACCAGTCAAGGTCTGGAGGATCTACCCAAAGGAGGGCCACATTTTATTGTACAAAAGGTCAAGATACAACCACTATATGGTGTTAGATCAACTGAGAGGGTCTGGTAGTGATTTGAGAAGTGATTTTGGTAAAAGCCCAGGCTTATACACCTAGGAATGAGGGTTTTGTGGTTTGGGTAGAAGATCTTGCTATTACCTCTTGTAAGTATGAAAATCCTTTAATTTGGATGATAACTCAATACATTTTCAAGGTTGGGAGGCTTGGGGGTGTGATTTGTTGGTACTTTATTTTTAAATAAGAGGACTAATGAGGGCTAATTACAGGGCGACAGTGTACTAGTTTGGGTATTTGGTCCAAAGGAGTAGTATGTGATTCTGAGATATGTTATGTCACTTTGAAAAGGGTATCCATATATACTCTTAGATTTGTTGGTGTTTTGGGAAGTGTTTGATTTATCCTTGGAAAACCCACTGGTAAGGGCTATTGAGACTTTTCTAGAAAGGGTAGTTGGATGTTAAGAGTTGAATCCTTTTCAAAGCTGGTTATAGGACTTATGTTCATGATGTTCTAAGGATGTTTTGGAGTAATTAAAGTCAGAGACTTCCATTCTAACCTTTGAGATGAGCCTAGCTCCTTAAGGGTGTGCCAGAGTATTGTGAAACCTTAAGTTGAATTAGGATTCCTTGCGGGTGAAGTGAAAGGTTCAACATCACTAGGTTTTTGAGATTTTTTAGAAAGGGAAAATGAATATAAATGCAACCTATGCTTTGGGATTTTTGAGATTTTGAAAATGGACAAACATGACTAAGGATGACAAATGAAACCTATCTTTTTGGTATTTTTAGGCTTTTGAAGACCTTTGGTATACAATTCTATGGACGTAACCCTAAGAGTTTGATATGAAGTCAAAACCCTAAAGGATCAAAAGAACAAAATGATGGAATTATGACAAAGTCTCACCTGTCGCTAGACTAGTGAGCTAGGGTTTTGAGGTGGTGATAGTGATAAAGGACAAAGTTTGACAAGGTCTAGACTCCTTAACAATAAGGTAGGATTCAATCTTAAGACTCTATTTTTGGGATTTTCAAAACTTGATTTTTTAGAATCTAAATGCAATCTAAGGACATATGATGAGGGAGATACACTGAACTAATACAAAGGATTTTGAGATTAGACAAAACAATGACCTACGTTGAAACAATGCAAAAATGAGGAAATGATTGACTTAAGACCTAGAAAAATAATTTATGCAAAGTTAAACCTAAGGTGACACCTATTTGTTTGGCATGGAAGGTTGAAACAAGATTCCATGTTTTTTGATGTTTTTGATCTCCCATGTTTTGAAAGTCTAACATTTTGAATTTGACAAAGCTTTGAGTCTCCAGTGTTTTGATAGGTTTGTTGTGACAACTATGTTTGGACATTCTATTTTAAATTATGAGAGTATTTTTTTTATTGGAAATTTGTTTCAATACTCACATAAGACACATCAAGCTTAATGGTTGTTTGAATTTCAAAAAAGTTAGACTAAGATTAGGGGGACCTAAATTAGCCCATGTTTGAATTCACTAGTTTGAACATTTGGAAACACTTGAAAAAATTTACAATCTAGGCTAGCAATGGTTGATACTTGTTGAGGCCCCTGAAATAATAAAATACCATAGACAATACAAATAGATATAGATTAGGTGGCACACGTTCCCCCAACATAGCACCGACACACCTTTTCTCTTTCCTTGAAGGTCTAGAAACCTTGAAACTAAGGAATTTTTTGTCTCACAATGAAGAGTACACGAGAGGTATCTATGAGGTACGATCTGCATTCCCCGAATAAAAAAGTATGGGATTTGGGATGCTAAAAAAATGGTTCGTAGTGTGGGAACTTTGGGGACTTGATGTATATCCATGCGATAGGAACTCACTTAAGAGCATGTCCCAGCCCTGGTTAAAGGGTTTTGATATACGACACATGAATGTGGGTACTGGAGAACTTTGAAATATAGCTTTTTAGCAAGTAGTCTCATGTTTTTCCCAAACCATTTGTATAATGTACCAAAGGAAAGAACCGACTAGAATCATTCCTTGGTGTGAGTACCCCTTTTCCCACCAAGGTAGGTTGTTTTCTAAAAAAGAAAAAAGACAAGTGTCATTGTCACTTTTCTCTTACACCCAGGATCCCAAAGACAAGGGGAGAGGATACTAAGTACAACAATAGGTCCACCCTGTGAAGTGCAAGAACACAAGACAATTTAGAAAAACATGATTTGTTTAGCGATTAGAAAAGAAATGTGATATAAAGTAGAAAATAGACACACAATGTTTGTAATCACAAATCTTTATCAAGTGTCCTACATCAAACTCGTCAGTAGTTTGTCATATAAGTCTTTTCCCCATGATTGCAAAAATTACCATCACAGATTTATCTATAACACCAATTTGTCTACCCTAACAGAGGCACAAAACTGAAGGATTAAATGCAGTTTGAAAATGGAAAGTCATTGTTTTTTATTAAGGTAACAACATGTTTTGAAGGGGCCCCGAAACCATGTACACAAAAGGAACTTAAGATAAAGAAATAGAAGCTCCCAAAACCCAACAAAACAGCCTAAATAGAAGGCCTAAGAAAAGCACACACTGAAAAACTCAAAAGATACAACTCCAAAAATGCAACAAAAGATAGAGCAGAGGGGGTACAATTACGGGAAGAGAGAGAAATGTCCTTTCGTACCCTTCGTATGGAACCAAAGGGTCATATCAAAAGAGGAAGAAGACATTTTAAGATGTTTACCTTTAAAAGTAACCCAACCATCTTCCATTCTAGCAGCCTCATCCTGCCAGCTCACACCAACACCCATCAAAGGAAAAGAATCTTCCAATGACACTTCCGGCCCAGGGCCAACATTAGCCCCGACCGACATTCTAGTAGGAGTAATCTCATCCAAACCAAAGTGATCAGATACCAAAACACCATGTGACTTAGTCAAACCAACGACCAAAGACCCATCAACCACCAGTAAAGAATGAGTAGGATCAACCCCAACAGGCATAGATCCACCAGGGGAGAGAGAGCAAGATCAACACTAGCAAAAACAACACTAGCAGAATTAGAAACAAGACCAGCAGCCTCCAAAGACCTAGCAGGGGCAGCATGAGGCTGAACAAGATTATCCTTCAACCCAGCCATAGATAAACTTTTCCTAATTGAGTAATGTTTTGTGGAAACGCCCTTCCACCAAGTAGGAGATGATTTCTTTTTCTTGAATTCCAAGCCGCATTGAGTAGAGATGTGACCAATTTTAACGCATTTATGACATCTAAAGGGAATACCCTCGTAGTCAAGTTGTTGGATCCAAGATCCTAAAGTTAATTCAATTTTGATTTCATCTGGAAGACCCCACGAAGAGTCAAGATCAACTAAAATGCGAGCAATAGTAGAATGGTAAATGTTGTAGGAATCATGAGCCAACATCAAAAAGTCCCCCAAAGCCTCACCCACTTCCTCAAGGACAAAGTCATGCCAAAGATGAAGAGGGAGGTCAGGGAGTCTAACCCATATAGGGACCTTGCTAAATACTTCTGTTGAAGTATTAAAATTTGGGTGCCAAGGTTTTTCCATAAGCATAAATTTGTCATCCTCCCAGCAAAAAAATGACCACATAGGATCTTGGTTCTATCCTTAGCTACATCAAACTTAGCAATGAAAAACCCCTTTTCGAGAGGAAAGCTATGAACAATACCTGAAATCAATGGTTCCCACTTACGAGCAATCCATTCATGCAATAGGGGGAGGCTAGGCCAACATCCCCAAAATCGGCAAATCAGACCATGAGATTTAAAAATCTCAGTGTTGTTCTCCAAATCCCCTCCAGCCTCAGAAAAAAGCCTCACCGATAGAGAACCACTCACATGAACCGGTGTAACCCTAGATTGTTTCCCATCTCCAGAAGGTTTGAAAAAAAATAGAAAGTCATTGTTACCATTCACATTTGCAGGAAATCAGTCAACTGCACAAAAAACTCAAACAAGTGCACAAAAACTTAGACAAATGAGCAAAAACCCATTACAAATGCATAGAAAACCATGACAACTGTGTAATGCAATAGAATGCCACAAATGAGCAGAATATGCAGACGATTGCACAAACACTCAATCAAATGACCCAATTACTATAATTTACTAATAATAAACAAATTTGATTGCAATTGTGTAGTTTAACCCCTTGTTTAAGTCTAAATGAGAATCACAAGGTTCATTTCATCCATTTAATTAAACTATCTACCATTTGGTTTCCATTCATACCCCTTAATTAAGCTAGATGAGAGATTGTTGTCAATTCAAACCCCTTAATTAAGCTAAATGAGAGATTACCATCAATTCAAACCCTTGATAAGGCTAGGTGTTATTCATTTTAACCTTCGTAATTAGATGATAAACAAAAATGTATTAAACAACTCAAAACCTCGCATTAACCAATCATCAAAAAGACAAATCTGTTGCATGCAAACATAGTTAGATCAGATCAAAACAAATGTGCAAAAACATCCATCAAGTGCACAAGAAATAAGGATACTTGTGCAGTTTGGAGGTCAATTATAGACATAGATGACAATTGCATAGTTCTGGGCAACGAGTGCAAAAAAAAGAGGCACAATTGCGTAGCATAATAGATGAAATGTGTAGAAATCAGACCCAGTGTCTTCATTTCTGCAAACACAAAAAGAACATGCAGATTCTTTAGATTTTTTACGTGTTCATGTCGGATCAACTAAGAAAAGGGGTTAGAAAACGCAAATATATAAAAGCCAACCACAAAAAGCTAAAAATCATGCAATTAACATCCTAATCACATCAATGAAATTATGGATATGACATGCACAAATTCATTCCATTCCATTGTTTTCTTCCTTCTCTAATTGATGTTGCTCTCAAGTGGATAAGTGCAAAAATGTGATAAAAGCAAGGACAAAATGACAACAAGGATACTCGAAAGTGGTCCCGATAATGAGAAATGAGAGTCCAATTTATAATTTTTTGACATCAATCAGATGAATGAGGTCAAAGAGCAATCAATAGACAGTATCAAATGTGAGGGTTAGTTAAATGGAGCCAAACATGCAAGTGTTATTTAGAAGTGGAGTGGGAACTGACATGTTAGTAGATTTAAGTGGAGCAAAATGAGGAAGGTGGAAGAGTGAGGTGGAATGAAGGGGAGTTAAAAGTGGAGAGGGAAGTGGAAAGAAAAGAGGGAAGTGAAGTTAGAAATGGAGTGGAATTAATAATTAATAATTAAAAATTAAAAATTCCCTTACATGTCAACAAATTAGATAATTAAATAAATCAATTTATTTAATTGTGGGAAAGAGGACAAGAGGGTAGATAAATAAATGCATTTATTTACCAAAGAGGCAACATTAAGATAAGGGGGTGAAATAAATAAATATTTTCCCCTAGGACAAATTAATGACAACGTGGGAGAGATTAAATTATTGGCACGCTTATTTAATTAGAGTGGTGCTAGAGAGCGACAAGGGTTAAATTGACAAGAGATGACAAGATAAGAGGACATAAGTAATAATTAATTAAATAATCAATATTATTTAACTAATGAAAGAATGACCTACTAAGGTTGGCTCTCTTTTATCCTTTCGACTCATGAAATGGACCTTTCATGAAATTAAGAACTTGAATTTGAAGTATCAGGCTCTTTCAGCTAAGTTTGAGGAATTGAAGCAGAATGTGGGGAATAATTCTGCTCGGTCCTTTCCTAATAGGACTTTCTATGCTCTCTGGTCTTCTGCTGAGAAGAAACTTTTAATGGATCGCGTGGATGTAGAGGACAATGCTAGGGCTTTGCTTGAAAAAAGGATGGATGACTTAAGTAAAAGGGTTGACAAGACTGATGCTCCCCTCAAGCAAATTATGAACAACAACTAGAAAATCCTTAAGTTTGTTGTTGATAACATGAATACCCTTGTGGCAAAGTTGGAGGTTGCTCACCAGGAAAGGGCTATTGTGGAGATTGATCAAGACAAGGAGGCTCTTGCTAGAGATAATGAGGGCTCTGAGAAGAGATCCAGGGAAAGTTTAAAGAAGAAGAATGTTCCCTTGCCTAAAGATAGTCAGGAATTGAAGAATGTGGCTTTGAGGATGAGCAAATTGGAAGAAGAGGTCGTTGTGACCTTAAATACTTTGGGCTAGTTTTGTTCTTTTCTTGCTTGTTATGGTATGCTAGCCTTGGGCTGGCTCATTGGTTGTTCTGCTGGGGATGGGTTGGTTTTGTGTCTGCTTGTCCGATTCTTTTTGGCTTTTTGTTTTGTGTTGGGTCTTATAATGCAAAATCTTTTGTAATCTTTTTGTAAAGGGTTTCAGGGCCCCTTCAAAACCTTCTTTTGCATTAATTGAAAACTAATGAAATAATGACACAATGTCGACGAATGGTGAAGACCAAATGAATGACATAGAAGACATGTTAAAAAGCGTAGCCATGGGTGTTGATGACTTTTAAGTGTCCACACAAATAGTCACAAGATAAAACATAAACATAATCTAACTCATCAAAATAAGCAATGACAAAATGCAAATATGGAAGGCTTTACAAATCATAAACGGGTTTAGCTACAATCCTAATAGGAGAGTTGAAAAGTAGGGTTTATGATTTATTTTGTTGCAATGGAATTGAGATTGTGAAGTCTATGTGAATGATCTAGGCTAAATGATTAGAAATTGGCAACTTTCAACAATAACATTAAAATACAAAATGGAATAATAACACAATCGTTAATATATGGAAAGATGAGATATATAGGAACCTTTGGCTGCAATGTAGGCTTAAAATTTCTAGACACAGTTGGAGGATGCCTCGGTCTAAAGGTGTCGGTGTCCACAATATGTTCTAAATTCTCAATCAAGGGGTCTTGTAGATCTGTCTCTTTGAATCAACTGAAAAGTGCCAAACACAATTGGAGATCACCTTAATCCAACTTTTTGAAATCTTTTTGTGATGCATCTTTAGTAGGTGTATTAGCCACATCAAATATTTATTTGAGTTCACATATGAAGTTGTATGTAACATTAATTCGATAATTTGTGTGGGTTGCAGATGGGAAAAATATTTAGTATTAGGAAAATTTAGTACAAAATATGATTATTAGGTTCAATAGTTTTGTGCAGTGAATGTTTGGTGTACACATCACAATTGAACACCATATGTTGGATATTTGAATTCTTCAATATTCTTAATCATGTTACTTATTGTATATGTAAGAATTGAAGGAGCTCATTGCAAGGTTTCTTGTAGAGTGCAATCCAAGGTGAGCGTGTTGGAAGTGAGCCATTATGGTGTGAGTGCTGATTCAAGAGCATTCTCACAAGCATAGCACAAGTATGTAGTCCCAATATTGCAATAGAGTTGTTTGGAGTGCTACCCGATGTTTTGAGGTACAACAAGAGTTGTATTGTTCCCCATCAAAGCTATCAAGAACACTGGGAGGTGTAATATGGATGCATTGGAATCATTGGATGTACCATTGCTTATGATGTCCTACAATCTTATTGTCACTTGTGAATATTGTTATATTTTGAGACTTAGGCCCTAACCCACGCTTAGCAGAGGAGGCTTAAGTCTTGGGTATGCTCCCCAAGGTCTTGGGTTTGAATCCGAGGTCCGGACTAAAGAGATACACTTGTATTGTGAGTGTGTGTTGGTGCATCCCTTGGGGGATAAGTCTTGCCCTAGCTTGCCTCAAGTACCCAAGTTACAAGTTGTTGGGCGCTAGGCTAGGTCGCGAGGATAGCTCCTAGGCAAAAAAGAAAAAAGAAAAAAGAAAGAAAGAAAGAATGTATGAAAATGGAAATGACAATATTCTTTTATATTAGACGTGTATTATATCATGCCTGCTTCATTTGATCGTCGAAAGTAATAAGACTTTTTGTAGATGCATTTTGGAGGGTGTTACATTTATATACCTATAATCTCATAGTAGTAGCATCCAAACTTAACTCTTGATTATAAAAAGATTGTTTTCTCATTAATAAAGAAATATGCAGTTTCACTTTAATAGCCAAAGCCTTTGCTAAGTTATTAGAATATGAATATGAATGGTTTTCTAGTATATTAGAATAAGATATCCCACAAACCTATTCTATTCAAGCTTGTAAAGATATTTAGCGAGCATGAGCTAGGCTCTTTAATTATAACTTATACACTTTGTTTTGAGAATTTCTTTAAAAAGTAGAGGTTTTACATAGACAAAACATAAACATTTGATAAATGTATTGATAGCTCACTTAAAAACAATTTAATAATATTAGTTAAATAGTTGTTCTAATCATCTCTCTTCTAAATTACAGGTTAGTTAACATTGAAAAATATAAACTTTCCTACAGGTCTCTTGCACTTTTTCTTTCATTTACCAACTTTCTTCATATGCCTTGGAAGCTATTTTGAGAGAGCACTTAAGTCCGCAGGATTTAATTACAGAAAAACAATACAAATAGTTACGTAAAAATAAGATGTGACTAAATTTTATCTGCTAGCGCTATTTGGCACTCTTTTTAGAAGAATATCTTATCTCATTTTCTCTTCTTGTTCAAGATGATGTTTAGAGAAATGGGCTTGCAAAGATACACTGGGCCCAATTATTTTTAACATGGTAAACATTAGTATATGTTGGGAGTTGTAGCCTTAATTGCTTCGAACTCTGCATGTGGCTGAAGGACAAAGGATCAAGCATGAAATTGGTATTCGAGTAACGAAATAACAAATCCCCTATCAATTAATTCGCGTTGTCTGAAAATGCAACATGCTGATATTATTTGGTCTTCTGTAAGTAAAAGTTTGTAGGTTTTCAATATAGTAGTGTCTTCATATAACAAGAGTGATCCCCTACATTCCATACACTTTTTTTGCAAATAAGCCTACTGATAATCTGACTGGTTATAATTTGAAGCCTATAACATTGGAGTCTTGTCAGTCATCCCCAGTATCTGTTTGGATGGCAAATAGTTTTTTTATTGAAACTTTTTTTGATTGGTAATTACAAAACAGATACCTTTGCAATATAAATTGCTTATACATCGACAAGCTGCAATAGTTAATATCATATGAACAAATGGAAGACAAATCGATCTGTACACCCTTCAAAATGGAAAGGAGTAAAGAAGGCAAAAAGCTCGAATAAATTAGAATGAACAAATCAATCAAACCAATAAATACAATCAGGTATAGCTGTTTTGTATGATCTTTGTAATGACTGAGAGAGGAATGACTAAGTTGTGTCCACTATTCCCAACTAAAAGAATTCTTCCAAAGCTTGGGTTAGTACTATTAGTGGTGGCATTAAGAAGTATTGTAAGCTTCTTTGTCTCCCCCTGTTCCACTTTGAATGAAAATGGTGTTATAGAAACAGACACGCCCCATGGTGGACTCCAGAGAACTTTGTAGCTTTCACTACTACCTGCAATATTGGTAAGACTCCTCTGAATGGTACGAGAATTAATCAAAGTAGCCACTGTGATTGAAGGAATGTTGAGATCAGAACCCATTCCAGTGTCTGATTTACACACACAACCAGTGTAATTGAGAACCAGCGGTGCTGATCCATTTATGCTGCATAAGAATGCAACGTAATCATCGAAACCTGGAATTTAACCATATCAATGAAAGTGAGCTCCTGTATTTTGGGATTTTCCTTCTGTGGTTGCAATTTGAACTCTTATAAGAAATAATACAAAAAATGGTGCTCGGAGAGCAGTATCCTATTTACTGCAATGAAATGAAAGAGCTAAGAAGTGTCTAAAATAGAATCTTTTGTCGAAATTGGTTTACTAGCTGCTAAGAACAGACTCTGCAATTATATATCATTTGTTTCTAAGAAATAAACTGGAATTTCTACCTGCATTGAAGATTAGTCCTGGATCTAAAGCAGCAGTTGGATTCACAGACCCACTTCCCATGTCGAAAGGGGTGGCTGGAGTCAGATCAGCATCGGGATTGCTGTAGGAATGCTGTGCCATAATTGGTGATCCTTGCTTGTCATAGACTGATGCAGTGGTGGATAGTGCTGAAGCAATGGCTGCTGGGTTAAAATTGGAATATTTTTGTTTCACAAGAGCTGCCACTCCTGCTATATGTGGTGCTGCCATGCTTGTCCCAGATAACATTGCAAAATTTTCACCTATTTAGCAAGAAATTTGAAGCACTGAGTTCTCTTTCGTTATTTATTTTGATAATATCATGCAAGATCTATAGCGTGAAATTAAAGATCATCTATCAAACTGTACCAAGAGAAATGTAGAAATTTGAATTTCAAAAATGGCATTTAGCTAGTCAAGGGAAGATTGAAAATATTCTGTTACAAATGGAAACCAAAGCCAAGGGAAGATTAAAAATATTGTGTTTCAAATGGAAACCAAGGCCGACCTTTTGCATTTCAAAATAACTGCATAATCTGCATCACGAGATTTAAACCAATTCCTTTTCGAGATACAAATTTGGTAAGCATCAGAAGTGGAGGTCCATGGGGAGGATCTGAAAAGCTATTAGGTCCTGCCATGCAGCTAAGAGGAGCACATTGTCCTATGTTGTGCTGAAACTTCCAAGCAATGTTTCATAAAGAGAAAGTCGGAAGCTGTTAGGAAACTGGGAGGAATCATACAAGTAGATGCATTTTTAAGAGAATCTGCATGAATTTTATCCACATTGTAAATCCTTAAGTGCAAAATTGCAAATAAAGCTTTATCAGGCAGAATATAGCACAAATTTTTCTAACAATTCAGAAGTGTCACACGAGGTACAAGACCCTGGTTGACTGTGCCATTCTCTTTCCCTATAATACAAATGTGGTAGATTTTCTCATTGGATCAAAGAGTGTGTGTCGGTATACAAAAATAAGGTACTCCCTCAAACGGTAGATTGGTTGGATTACATGGCTGATGTGTGTGTGGGGTTGCGCAAATTCTGTTTGGTATGTTCTTGATTATATGCTATAGAAAATCTACTTAAAGTTCGAAGTCCAAACTATATGAAGGTAGTCGGTGGACTACTTAATGTGTTTTTTTACTAAACGTTGAATTTTATTAATAAAAGAAATTAATCAGGAGAGCATACTGGTGGGAAAGAACCAGGAAGAAAACCTCCAGTTGTAGCTGGAGAATGCAATCCTATATCTACCAAAAACTGTCCCATACAGAGCTCCCCCAAAACTTCATACATATAAGAAAAACCCGAATACTTTGTTGAATCCCAACCCATAGCAAATACAATCCGCCCATAGAGATACCCAGCCAAACCCACACAAAGGACTACTTAATGTTGCAGGCCTCTTACCATATAAATTACTTAAAATGAGTAGGTCAGATTCACACATACGACTTCACAGAATTAGTATACAGACAATGTATATGGAAAAATAGCGAGTTACTTAACATTAACAGCTCTCAAACAAATAATCAACAATAAACATACTGAAGAAATTTTAATGATTATGTGCAGAAGAAAAAATGTGCCTAGATGAAGCTTTTGAAGACTTTGGATCTGGAACGTTTGATGGTTTACCTTGATCAGTTGCAACTTGCAACAGGCTTCAAAGGAGTCATGGAAAGAGTAAATTATATAGAGAAAACTGGATAACTACAGGGTTTAAGCATTTCACAAAAAAGTCTTGCAATTCTTGATGATAAGCACTGACCAAAGGAGTAATTACTAATGACGAAATATTTGTAGTGATGGAGTTGAAAGGTATAAGCATTGACCAAAAGGGTAATTATTAATGACGAAATATTTATAGTGACGGAGTTGAATGGTGAAAAGATATCTTCAAATTCAGCTGAATCAGTTCCAACAGAGCTCCAGGCACCCCAAATGAGTAATTACTAATGACGAAATATTTGTAGTGATGGAGTTGAATGGTATAAACTATAAGCATTGACCAAAAGAGTAATTACTAATTATTAATGACGAAATATTTGTAGTGATGAAGTTGAATGGTGAAAAGATACCTTCAAATTCAGCTGAATCAGTTCCAACAGAGCTCCAGGCACCCCATATGAGATGCCCAGGAGCGATGATATTTGGTTTCAACACGTCTGCTGCATCCATTAAATTGCTGTTGAGATTGGGGCCTCTTGAAGAATAATAGACTAATTTAGGGCCAGTTTTACTATAATTAGCTTTCATTCCTCCGAGGATTCTAGCAACTCCTCCAAACTTCAATACCCTGTCTGATTCATCTCTGACTATGGAATCATTGTAGTATTTCAGAAAAATCTGAAACATTCACACAAACTCAAAGTCAATCAGAGTGAACAACTATTTACTTTCCTCTCTCTCTCTCTCTCTCTCTCTCTCCCCTTTCCACACGCATTTATAACACTTCAACTGCTTACATCATCAAAGGAATTGGATAGAACCCACTACTATAAATGCCTAATAAATTATGAGAGAACCCACTTAGATGCAGCCCTTTGTAAAGATGAAAGAATATACCTTGGAATTATCAGCAGATGGAATTATCACACCAGGTATCATCATAGGAACTGGATTCATCTGAAATCCAACCACAAAAGGATCTGTATAGAAGACAATTCCCGCAGCACTCAAATTTTTGGCAGTCGTAACTGCCCGTCTCACAGAAGACAGGCCAAGCACAAACCGTATTGTGTAGCTACAGACCAGGAGGTTTCCTTCAACAATTTCCTCTTCCAAAATATTGGGGTCTTGGCATTCGTTAGCATACATATCATCAGTTCCATTCTTTTGGGCATGGACAGCAGCAACTAGATTGAACATATCATCATTGTCTGTCCCAGCTGAAAAAGCCAAGAGAGGCAGATTTAGTTTACAGATTAATACCTAATACCTATTACCTGATGACATCATTACAGCTGCAAAAGACTAGTACAGAAAGTAGAAAAATAATTTCAATATAGGTTTTACTCACGTGCAAGCCCAACTCCTGATATTGTTATGTTGTTGCCAAGAACTATAGAATTGTTGTAACTACGATCATGGGTAGCAGCTCCCACTGTAAATATCCATGGGCTGAAAGATAAAATGCTCTTTGGAGATGGTCCAGTATTTCCTGCAGCTTGAACAACAAATATTCCAGCTTTCACAGCAGATAACAATGCCATGTCTATTGGATTGAAGAAGGTTGCAATCCCAGAAGGTGGCCTGCCAGGTGTAATTGAGAGTGACAAGATATCAACCCCATCTTGAGCTGCCTATAATATGGACACACGGAATGTATTATCATATTCTCCGAGGAGATCTATGGAAAATGCAAGAATCCCAATATCCTCCAAGTTTTAGATTATAAATTCAGCAGGTAATTCATGCCAACAGAAATCCTGAACAGTTCGGGGAAGCATAGAGAATCTGACCTGATCTATTGCAGCTACAACATCTGCTGCAAATCCTCCAAAGCCTGAATACAAGGCCTTGTAAATTGCAATGCTGCAGAAATCAATGTAAAGAGTGTTAGCATGTGATCATCAGTTTCAATATGGAAGCATGTTTGCACAAGGGCTGAATTTATTATAACCCAAATTGAGGGAATGACTGCTTAAGCGCCAATGCCCAAGAAAACTTATTTCTTAATTAATTTGATGGAGAGATTTAGCTACAGGGTTGACCATATGAAGTTAAAGAGACATTTCAAAATCAATTCAGACATCCGTTGTGCATGTATGAACGAATGGGTTAAAATGTAATTCCAACACATGTTCGCTCCTACAGCAGAACTAAGCAACAGAAAAACCTTGGTAAGCTTGCTCCTATATTTCTTTATAATTTAAACACATTCTTTATCTTTTGGAATATTGCACTTCCCTGATGGCATAGTCTTTGTCAAACTTTCTCAAATGTGAAACATCAAATGCAAAGACCAGAAGTTAGACGACATCATGCTTGAAAGCATATTAATCTTTGAGTATATTAATCTTTGTGAAGCATCTAAAGATAGTGAAGTACATAAACAATTTTTGCAGAGACAATGTTATTTTTACAATGACGAAAATCTAGATTAGTTTTCCAATGAAAAAATCTGTGTGATGGTATTTTATTTGCAAGATCCCTTTCTCGTAGAAGACCATGCATTGCAGTTGATTTCGATTCATATTAAGAATTTCTTGTTGATATTGCCACTACTTTTTTAGTCAAAGCGCATGGTTTTTCTAAAACAGCACAGAACTAGACAAGTCAGCTATGCAAATACCAACTATAACTAGCAATATTCATTTTTGTAATTATATCATTCGCCTTGATTACTCATTTTGGCAGTAAAATTAGGCATAGATAGGTCGTGGAGTGTTATATCCTATGCGCTCATTGTTCATACAAAGTTAACACAATCTTAATTAGACTCGTGGGAAAAGTTCCATGCTCCATACATCAATAGTGCAGAGCTGAAATTTAGATATGATGTAAACATCAATATAAATATAACCACTAATGCAAAATTAGGTTGAAATAGAATGGAAAGTTAAAATTTTAAGCCTAAACTAAACATCCATTTGATGAGAAAATTATTTCTCCATGATGAGTTTTCTGAAAATTGGAGAAAGAGTCAAATGGAGAAACACTGACTTGAGTTTGGTAGTGAACTCTGAAATTCCTCTAACTGCAACTTAATGATAATTTCCATGCGTGCGTTTATACTGACTGTACCGAACTAAAGATTTACAGGAAGTAATATACAAAGGGTGAAAATGAAGTCATTACTGTGCACGAGGAGCCATGCCACTCGCATTTCCGAAATGGTGGCCACTAACAATAACAGGGATGCCATAGTTTCCAGCTGCTATAGATGCAATGTGCCTGCCATCATCCAAGACTAAATTGAATCAACAGAGCACAGTAGCTATGCTCCAGGGAGAACCAAAACAACCCTGAAACAAAATTAAAATTTGATAAATACTCACGTTCCGTGACCATTTCCATCGTAAGGAGAGGCATAGTCTTCAGAGGCATTGAAAACACCCCTTGCAATTGCAGCGGCCGCAAAATGGCGAGCTCCTATAAGCTTCCGGTTACATGATCCTGAAGGGAAATCTCTAGTGACCTCACAAGCTCCCGTAAAATGATCAGGAATTGGGTATGCCTTCGTTCCTGTGTCTGAGAAGCTTGGGTGCTTGGGGTCTATGCCTGTATCAATAAATCCAATCACAATTCCTTCTCCTGCGCCTTCTGGTCCACCATATTGAACCCATGCTCCTTTTGGGAGGCCTAGAAAATCAGGAGTGTGTGTTGTAGATAGGTGGACAGGGAAATCCCTCACCACTCGAGAAACCTCTGGTCTTGTTGCAAGTGTTTCTGCCTTCACAATCCATCCAACCACAACCCATTGTCAGAAATTAGCAAGGGGAGAAAAAAGGTACACAAAAGAGAGGGCTTCTGCCCTTAATTTTATTCAATCAACATGAAATGAATAATATGATTCTGATTCTTCTGAATATTTGTTGCCGGTAAATTTTTAATGTGACTGTTATTATTATTAAGCTTGTTTCAGGATTCTGGAACTGGGTTATACATTAACAAAAGAGATACAAGAACGAAAAAAAAGATTCTACATAATAGCACCTGTTGGGGAGTGATGAGAATGGAAAACCCATTGATCAGGTAATGATAGCTGTAGAGTTTCCTGTAAGTTCCTCTGTGGAAAGTGCGCTTCAAAAGGGAGTCCTGCACTCTAGCGAGATAGGATGTGTAGTCGTTCCTTCCTGTGTTTCTTTGAGGCCTGAAAAATCAAAAGTCCGTAACAATATATGAATATAAAGAAGTAAAACGTTGCCGCTGTAAGACTGATAAATTTACTTGGGCAGAAGCCATTTCAAAGTACCGGATTTGTGACCAAACAGTAAAAGAGGCATTTTTCTAGTTTACGAGGAATTTCTTTTTGTGCAAATAGATAATATAGTGAATCTGATATGCTTTTGGTTGATGAAATTAGTTAACTTTGTATAGACATTGGGCAACGGTGATATAGGAATGGACGTGGGTTTCGATCGTGATCAGCGTATTTGGGCTCTGTTATTAGCTTAAACACTAGCGTGATTAAAAGAAAGACATTCATGCCACACCCTCGGGAAACTTATGGAGGCCGCCCTAAAAAGAGAACATATAAAGCATGCAAGCAAGAGGTTTCAGAGAAGGGTCATAGGTGCCTGAGATGTCATGTTAATTAGAAACGGAAATTATATATTTCAGTCCACCAAAGGTAATGGGAATGGGCAAAGTTACATAGTTTGCAGGGCAACTCATAAAATAGTATAAAAGGAAACAAACAAAAGAGTGTACATGTACATGATATAATCCGACCAACTTCTCCAAATTGAACAATATATAGGAGCATCCATTACCAAAACTTCAAGTATGAATGGCAGAGGTCCAAGATCAATCGTGGCCATTCTTAAAGTTATATAAGCTAAATGTTTGAACTTTTACTAACTCATGAATAGCTCATGAGTAATCACTGAGGTGGGCTGAATTTTCTCCCTTCCGCACCCAAATTGTAGAAAAGAAAAAGAAGAAAAAGGGCACCTTGATTTATGTGGCTTGTGCAAATTTCCAGTCTTGGGATTATGCAGCTTGTGCAAATCTTCAGTATTGGGATCATGCCTGTCAAAGCTACTAGTTAGGCTCACATTCTTCAGGTGGACAAGAGCAGAATCTCTAAGAATAACTATGTACACAATCTCTCCCCCGGGCAGAGCTGCATCAGTGAGGCGGCAGCAACAACAAAAAGTCCATATAATCACCAAACTAGCCCAATAAAAGTAACACTTCTTAAACGAAGAAGCCTCTGCCTCCTCCATGCTGTGCTAATCCCCAGTCTCTCAATTCTGCACAACAGATTCACCACCACTGAGCAACATTTGAAGAAACACTATGTTATATGGACTGTGTTTGTCTGCCAAGTTAGACGTTAGGATCCTAAAAAGTTGTTGGGTGTCATTACAATGATTATGTTGACGCTCCAACGGATTTCACATCCACCAAAACTCTTGTAGCTTGACCAGGGCCCAAACAAATGGTATCCCGAGGACAGAGTTTTACCGACTGTTGAAATGAAGAATCACGGGCAGTACAAAACACACTTTACACATCAACTGGTCTTGCACAGTTGAGGAGAGAAAGAAAGAGTGCCGTTGAAGGTTCACTGTGCAAAGTACCAAAAATGAGCTCTCTAACGGATCTCCCTTGTGTTTTTATCCTGCCCCTGGTGTTTGTCTTACTATTTTCCATTCCCAAGGTACAGACTGGCCACTATCAACCCACTTATGTACCCAAGATTTGATTCATGCCTTGTCCCTTTTCTTCAAGATAAAATACTCACATCATGGGCCCAACGGCTTTGCCGGGTTTCCATTCTGTGCACAGCACGAGTTTAGTGGGATTTCATATTGAATATGCATCGTATCTCTTTTTTGGCCATTCTGTGTCCCGTATACTACCTAGATGCATTCTTTTTGTCAAAATGATTATAAATTTGTCAAAGAAGTATTATATTAATCTGATTAGATGTACATAGATGCTTGGGTGTTAATATAGTTTAATCAAGTGAGCATTGACAATTGAAAAATGAATATTTTACATTAAAAAATCAAAACATATGATGATGTTTTCATGATGAGATGGAAGATATATTTGTTTTAGCATTAGAATAATATTTTTACTTTATTTAAGGTTAAGTTTGGGGTCAATGTTAAGTTTGGGGATTGTAGAAATGTTTGGTAGTTGGAGATGTGGTCTAATAATATGTATAATTCTACTTTTTGTTTATTTGATTTGTCACTTTTGTTCTATCTTTTTTGGTATTTATGAATATCTTGAGGACATGATCACTTGTGTTACAATAAGACATGTTTTCCTAGATCAACCTTCAAAAAACTTAAGAAATGATTTTAAAAGAATACTCTTTAGTGATGTATGTGTTTTTAGGATGATTGTCTAGACTACATTTATTATGCTAACAGAAGTGTTGTAATGTAATATTGGATTGGGAGATGATGTGAAATGTATGCATTAAATGTTTTTATGTATAAGAATGTAGTCCTACATCACATGAATTTGTGTTTAGTTGATGCTTTAAGTGAAAAGGATTCATGAGATCAATTTATATTTAAGTTTTCAAAAGGTCAAGTCAACAACTATAAAAGTGATTCTAAACATTGAAAAGGGTCAAATCAACATGGTCATTCAATATATGTAAGTATATCCATGTATAGATGTAACAAATGTATAAAATGGATGACGTGAAATGTATGCATTGAATGTCTTTATTTATAAGGAAATAGTCCTAAATCACATGAATTTGTGTTTAGTCGATCCTTTAAGTGAAAAGGATTCATGAGCAACTTATATTTAAGTTTTAGATTTTAGTTTTCAAAAGGTCAAATCAACAACTATAAAAGTGATTCTAAACATTGAAAAGGGTCAAATCAACATGGTCATCCAATATATGTAAGTATATGCATGTATAGATGTAACAAATGTATAAAATGGATGAGGTAAACAAATATTATAAATATGTGAACATAGGAATGAGGTAAGGGATATGTGTATGAGAATGTGTGTAACATATAATAAATGACATAAGACAAAAGATCCTACTTTACACAAAATTAAATCATATGTTAATATATCAAAAGCAATGTTTCAAAAAGAAATACGAAATTGATAGAGATGTCACAAGTATATTTTCAAATTCTAACTAATGAGTGTTATGATAAAAAGTAAATGAGAATGTTGGATAATCATTATTATCAAAACTTTTTCATGAACCAATCAAAACTTAAGCCAAGATCACTTGTTTCCACCACTAAATTATAGATCCACTTATAACTAATCAATCTATAATTCAATAACACATTTTCCAAGAGCTATTTATGTTTTAATGAGTCATAGCACACCATGTGAAGGCTTTACGGTCAAATCTTTTGAGAATATCTAACCTTTATATTGGTCTTAATCTCTTTCAACTTCCACTTAAAAGAAATAATATCACGCTAATATTTCAATATGTTTTTATGATGGTAACTAAATGTGCATCAATCTTAGTGTTGAATGATGCACTGATCTTGGTTTAGCGATTATGGTTTTGGTTTAGCGATTATGGTTTAAGTGGTTCATGTCTGATTAGTGTTTTTTGTAGTCATAAATTCCCCTCTAGTAGCTAGAAAAGACCTAGTTTGTCTCTTTTAGTAAACCTAAACTCTTTCATGGTACTCCAACTTTTGCCTACACTTCTATCTCATTTGATTCATAGGAATCAAAATTATGATTTCCAAATTAAATTTTGGAAATGAGTAGCGATTTTTTTGTAATCAATGAAATTGAATTTGGTTGAAATTGTATCAATAGTATTGAATCAAGTTTCTATATATAATTTATTTTCAGTCATTATTCAACACTTTGTTTAATGAAAAATTCCACGTTGTAAGCACTAAGATGATGCCAAGTTCAAATCTTCTACAATAATAAATATATCTATATTTAATTGTTGAAAATAAAAAACTGAAATAAAAGGAAATTCGTTTCACATTAATTTTGAAATGATCTTTATAGAATTTAAAAAAATTGTATGAAGATTATCAAAATGTATAAATAGAGGAGGTTGATATGTGTTTTTCCATTAGAGGGAATATTTGAGTGTTGTAATTGAGGTTTACAAGAAGAATTTCACTATTCATAATTTATAAGGGCTTGAAAAATAGTTAAGGATAATTCTATGTTTTTCATTATCTATGTTGTTCTTTAGTTTAACAACATAATGATAGATGAGATGTTGCCACTATCAAATTAGTTTCTTGGGCAAGTACACCAAGATGGCGAACAAAAAGGGGCTTATAAGTGGCCATTTTTTCTCTCCCTAAAATCAGCTAAATCTAAACTTGGAGGAGAAATTTGAGATTCTTGCACTCAAAACTTGAAGATACCAAAAGAACAAGAATTGTAATACTTCGAATCTAGTTTGTAAACTACTAAATTTTTTTTAAAATAGATAATATTAAGGTGGTCAAATCCTTCCTACACCAAACAATGTTCATATTTTTTCCAACAAAACATAACAGTGTTTAGCATGCAGGTCAAAAATGATATAGTTGCAATTAGTATTTTGAAAAACCCTTTGGTAGAAAGATAGTTGAGAATGAGTACTAAAAGTTGTGTATTTTTTGTCATTTCTTGTTGAGTATTTTTTATGGTTTTTCAAAGTGGACGCATCATGAAAATCATATACATGTTCATGTAAGTCAAATAACTTGCACCAAACTAATAATTTTTTTTTTGACATAGTAAAGAATGAAATATAGAAAAATAATATATATCTTATTTCATATATGGACAAGTAGGTCAAAAGTTATTAAAAAATCTAGTACACATGTCTCTAAGAAGTTGAAAAACACTGGTAAAAGAAATTAAAATTTAATATGTTAGTGTTGTTCAAATCTAAAAAATATATATATAGTTAGAAATATTAGATGTGTGAATTTATGGTGATAATTTAACAAATACCCACTTGATAATGTGTAAACATGATGACAATGAAGTTGAGAAACCAGATTGGAAGAAGAAAACATGTTAAAAGGGGGGAAATGAAGCTCACAAGCCTTAGGATTGTCATGCAAGCATAATTACAAGCCTTAACATATATGTGTAAAAATTCGTACGTGGTGTCAATTTAAAAATTGCAATCAAATTTGGTACATAAAATATGATTAGAATTTAACCCATATGTATTTGTTTGACAAAAAATCATATATATATCTGTGCGTGTGTGTGTGTATGTATATGTGTATGTATATATGAGTGTTTATATATATGTATGCACATATGTATATGTATATATATACATGTATATGTATGTCTATACAAACGCGCACATGCGCACACACACACACACACACACATATACATACATACATACACATGTATATATATACAAGTATATATTTACATATATGTATGTATGTGTATATATGTGTATGTGTATATATAAATGTATATCTGCGTATATATAGATATAGATGTGTGTGTGTGTGTGCGCGCGCGCACGTGCACCAAGATGGTGAACAAAAAAGTAATCACTCACAAAAAAATCCAAAAATGATACTAATGTGTTATGACTTAGAAAATCCAAGCCTTAACGCATATCTAGTTTTTAAAATAAAATTGTGAGCATGGTTTATAAAATAGTCGCTAACGTGGTCTTTTAAGTAAAACCATGAGTGCAGTGTTAATATTATAAACCATGATTGGGATTTGTGAAAAAATCATAATCTGGTCATATTTTTATGACTATAATTTTTTTTAAGCAGTTGACACCAAAGTAACAACAAACATTCTAAAAAATCAAAAGAAACCCAATCGTATCTTGTTGTTATCAACCAAGTCAAGATGTCACGACATTGAAGAGAAAACACACTAGATCTTATGAACTAATTGCACAAAGATTTAGGTATTGCAACTCTTCTTCTCTTCTAGGTCAACAAGCAACATTCTTGAAAATAGGGTCGTCCTAATGAACCTAAAACATCCCAACATGATTGCATAAATTGATAAGACAGATAATTGCAATGGATTTGATTTCCTTGGTGGTATGACTATATATACTTGCACAGATAATGAACTTGGCAATCACCAAGTTGTATAACTTTAAATATAGTGAAAAAATAGGTGAATCAAGTAGAAAGACAATATGCACATCACAAAAATAAGGCCAAAAAATCATTTCAATGTAGTAGACCACTTAGAACCCTCTATTTTTTATTAAACTTACAAAATAAGTGTTTCCATTCTTTCATTTCCCTTATACAAATTTTCTATCTTAGAGAAGTGTGGTTTGAGGATTTCAAGCAACATTTAATCATAGGTATCAACATAAGTCATTGCTTACAGTTTGAAATATTTCTCTCAAAAACATTTTAGAGTGGATTCACCATGTTGCTCTAAAAACAACCATGTATAGCTCTAAATATTATGAAAATATTAGGTGAACCAAGTAGAAAGAAAATGTGTGCATTGCAAAAGTGTGCCCAAAAAAGCATTGACAGAGTAGGCCACTTGGAACCCTTTGTTTCTGACAAAGCTTACACAATTACCTAATTTCTATTATTTCATTTGCCCCATACATAATTTCCATCTCAGAGAGGTGTATTTTGAGGATTTCAGGAAACATAATTGTAGGTATCAACATAAGCCATGACGAATAGTTTGAAAGCTTTCTCTCACAAAATTTTAGAGTGGATTCACCATGCTGCTATGAAAGAAACCATACAAGTACTTTTGTTACCTGAATGATAAGACTATTGAGATGATGTTGCAATTATGTCTAGTTCTAGATAGTTTAAAATATTTGTCTCCCTCTCTCCTCTATCCCTTTCTCCCTTCCCTCTATCCCTCTCTCTCCCTCTCTCCATCCTTTTTTGTTCTCCCAAAAATAGTAGATTACTTATGTTGAACAATTAGAATACTAAGAGGGGTGTGGGGGGTGAATCAATATATCCTAAAACTTTAATTCAATTCTCTTAAAACAATATCATACAATATTCTTATCATTCATAAGAAAATCATTTTAACTAAAACATAAATGTCATAAGCACAAGTTAACACCAAATTTTTATCATGGAAACCCAAAAGGGAAAAACCACAGATATGTTTAACTCTCAATATTGTATAACTAGTTATATAATATTACAAATGTTCACTGTATGAATCACTACCCAATAAGTAAAGGCCCACTTCCAAAGGGCTCATTTCCTAGTGAAGGATAAGTAAACAAAAATAAATTGGTAAAATTGCATCTCATGTATGCACAAAATAGTTCCTTTGAAGCTCAGAATACTGACTTGACACAATTCATTTTTTTATCTATAACTCGCATATGTTCCTACTATATATCACTATATGTCCTTCACACAATATCTTTTATGTATCCACATTATCATATGTACTTCTTTATCCATAACAAGAATTCTCATACAAGTCACATATATATGAGGCTCAATTATATTTCAAGTCAACCTAACACGCTACACTAAGTGGTCAAGTAAGACAACATATCACATGTTATACCCACAATGTACCACATGCTTCACTTCCACAATTTGGCCAAAACATAACTAATATAGATATCAATTTGATATTACACATTTCATTAATTCCTTAACCTTGTCCCAAACTTAAAACACCCAAAATTGTCCATGCAAAGAGATGCAGACCCACAAGCAATCTATTATGTTCTAGAGTAATAGAGCAACTAGAAAATTGTGTTACTAGACCAAAAATACAATCTGATCAAAGTGTCAAAACTCGTGAGCTCTTGAATATAGAATAAATAGGTATGTCAGAATATGTTGTCTAAACCTTATCTTTTGATGGTGTATAACATGGATCCTTACAAAATTGAAATGTTTTCTTAATTTTATATGATTTCTAAAGATCAAAGTAGTCAGTCTAGTCCCAAAATGGTGTCAAGGCCCATATTTAATTTCTAATGCTACACCAAAGGTTGAACTTATAGGCCTTATCATCTTCCCCATTAGAATTTCAAAGTACTCCTTCCTTTTAAATTGATGTGTCAAGCAAAAACTTTAACCCACACCCTTCAATAGATTCCTAGCATGCGTTAGGCTACAATCTCAATCCTTGACCTTTGATAGATCCTTAATATGTGTTAGAATATAATTATGATCCAAGTTGAAATTAAATTGGTCTAACCATGTGTTGGATCATAACTGTTATGAAAATAAATAGAGCAAAACAATGCAAAGAAAAACAATAAACCATAATCACACAGATTTACATAGAAAGACCTAGTCAAATCGTACCATGAAAAAACCACAAGCAAAGATCTTTTGTATTATCTTTCTTAGGAAATTTAAGAGTTACAACAATATTCAAAAGTAAAAAAACATGACTGATCATGACATTTAACATCCGAGTTGATAATTCCTAATTGTAGTATGAATCATACAACTACATGTTGGAAAATTGTCAAAATTGCTAAAAATAGTTAGTTCCAAACTAGTTTTTTGCCTTTAGGAGACACATAATAGTGGAATTGACTTAATATTCCAACAATAATGTCAATCCTTAACCTCTAATAGCTTCTTGACATGTGTCAGGTATAAATTTTAATCCCTAATCTTTTGAAATTATCAAGTGTGAGTCAAGTTGTAATCCTAATATATAATATATGACATCTCTACAACATGATTTAAGTGATACTTCTGGTCCTTGATCTTTGAAATCTCCACAAACATTAAGTATTTCATCTAATTTTTGGAAAGGGGATGTGAAAATTACTCCCTCAACAAGATTTAGTTTCCTTAAGCAATGTAAATTGAGATTATTAAATACATTCATGATAATGAGTTGAATCATTATGTAATGTTCATAGAGCCTAGATCTTGTACATGTCAGATGATGCATCTTCTAAAAAAGAGTCCTATGGAGACTTGGATGCTAAAGTTTCTCCATTCCAATGTCATGAATACCACTCTAATTCCCATGTAATTTGGATCTCAAGTACCTTTTCATCTTCAACTTGAATCAATTATTGAAGATAACAAATTATACATATTCTTGTTACTCACAATCTCTTATAATACCAAGTGCTACTCTATGCATTAGCCATGATCTTTATGTTGTGCCACTCCATTCTTGATGTAGGAGCATCTTGGGATCTTGGCAATCTTGCATCAACCAAAAATATTTATTTTCATGTTTGATCAGTCTTGGTGTTTCTTTTCGCGATCGTTCTTTGTATATGTTATGGGTTTGTGATCCTTACAACATGTTTGTGGATTTGTGTTGGACATTAGGTTTGCACATATTTTGGCTACTTTGTGCATGATATTTTTTAGATTCTTAGTGTGACTGTCCTATTCTTCATGTTCTTGGTCAATCTTCATGTTTTTTGATCTTGTGAAGGTTTTTCGGATCGGTGAAGCTTAACAACTCATTTATCGATGATGTTACATTTGTGGCTGACCTACTTGAGGTATCACATTTCATATTTCATTCTTTGGAAGTTGATCTTGATGATTTGGGTCTTGACCTATTATTATAACACATATTCTTTATTATTGGGAAATGTGAACTTTCTAGGCCACCCTGATGTTTGCGAAGGCTTTATAAGCTTATGGATTTGTTCCTAAAGGAGAAGTTTCAGGAGGGAGTTTCATAAGATTATCTTGTTGTAACTATAGCTAAGGGTTTCGTAAGGGTTTATGATTGTAATTAGGCATGTATGAATGCATGTTACAAATCCATTATACATTATTCTTTGATGATAATAAAAATGGCTGATCTCTCTTTTCTCCCTATCTTGCTTGTTGCTTCCATTATGTAATTCATGCTACAAGGATCAGACGGATCTCTTTGAGTTCCCTCCATCCTTAAATACATCAAGTGGTATCAGAGAAAGGTTTTTCTGGTGGGGTGTTAGAAGAAAGGATCTGACCTACAGATGTTGAAGATTGCTAGGAGAAATGCTAGAGGTGGAGCAAGGAATACCGATACAGTTGTCTTGGATTTGTTGAGGAAAATTTATGCTGGATTGGAAGCAGTGGAAACTACTTAGAGGAGAGGACAAAATATAGAAGATGCAAGTGATGAAGAAGGAGATGAAAAAAATTAGAATCAAGCCAGGGAAGGAGAGAACAATGAGGCACAAATGAAGTTGAATCAAGAAGAAGAGAGGTTCATTAGAGCCTTGATTAATGAACTAATAAGAGACCTCATTTTAATCTACCCGACTATCATGGTAACCTTGATTTAGATGATTTTATAGATTGGATCATAGAGATGGAGAAGTACTTAGAACTTGAAGGAACTAGTGAAGAGCAAAATGTAAAATATATCTGCACTAAGTTAAAAGGACATGCATCCTTATGGTGGGAACATTTACAAATAGGTTGACAGAGAAGGGGTAAAGACAAGATCAAGTCTTGGGATAGCATGGTGAGTAAATTGAAAGCTAAGTTTTTGAATAGAGATTACCAAGTAATTTTGTTTTGGAAGTTGAAGAGCTTGAAGTAGGACTTAAGTGTTAAGAGTTACACTGAGGAGTTTTACAAACTAAATATTAGATTTGGTCATGTAGATGATGAAGCTGAACAAGTTTCTTGCTACCTTAATGTTTTAAGGGTGTCAATACAAGATGAAATCAATCTGATACAAATTACCTGAGTGTGGAAGAGGCTTACAAGTGGGCTTTGAAGGATGAAGAAAAGTTGAACCGAAGGCATGAGAAAAGGAAAAGAGGTAGAGGAGGAAGAATTCAGAGAGGTCGATCCAGTACTAATATTAGAGGATGTAGATATTTTGCAAATCAAGGCAGAAACCAAGGACAATGATCTCTATAGGAGGAATGATAGGAGTTCCTATTGCAATGAAGGACAAGGTAGTGGTGAAAGAAGGAAGTTTAGTGACACATTTTTCAAATGCGGTGAAGCAGGGCACCAAGCCTTTGAGTGCAAACAAGGAAACTCTGACAAGAAGCTAGAAGACAGTAGATGAACAACATTTGTAGATGAGGAGTCCACTGCATCAGTAAACAATATTCAAGTAGAGGAAGGAGCAAACTTCATGACTCAAAGAATCCTATATCACAGAGAACAAGATCATGAACCTTTACAAAAGAAGAATTTGTTCAAAACCAGATGAAAGGTACATGACATGGTGTGCAATGTTGTCATAGATAGTGGCCATTATGATAATCTTGCCTTGGAGGAATTGGTTGACAAACTAAAGTTATAGAGGTTGAAGCATCCTAAACCCTATCAAATTGCATGGATACAAGATGAACTCAAGGTATCAGTAAGTGAACAATGCCTAGTTAAATTCAAGATTGAGAAGTATTATGATGAGGTTTTGTGTGATATTATGCCTATGGATGTGTGTCATATCTTTTTGGGTAGACCAGGGCAGTATGATAGGCAAGCTATACATGATGGAAGGAAGAATGTATACACCTTGTTGCTAATAGAATGAAGCAAAATTTGTTACTTTTAGAGGAACCCCTTAAGAGTGAAGTGTGTACTAGTGCAAGGATTATTTTAGTGAATGGAAGAAAGTTCTTGGATGGTATGAGGCATGGTAATTTGTGTTTTTCTTTAGTAACCAAGAAGTCTAAAGTGTTTGTATCAGGAGAAGAACACCCAAAATAAATTATTGGATTGTTGAATGTGTATGGGAACATCGTATCAGATAATGTCCCTAATAGATTACCACCCATGAGGAGTATTATCCATTGTATGGATTTGATACCATGGGCTAGTTTTCCTAACAAAGTAACCTATAAGATGACACCATCAGATAATGAAGAACTCAATAGGCAAGTACAAGATTTGTTGTAGTGGGGATTGATCAGAGAAAGTTTGAGTCCATGTACAGTGTCTGCAATGTTAGCACCTAAGAAAGATGGATAATGGAGGATGTGTACCGATTCTAGGGCCATCAATTGAACATGCAAAACTTTAAGAAACCCCCTCCTGGGAAAAGGATTAAAATACTGGCGAATCCTACATTATTTGGGGGGGGGGGGGAATTAATATTGTTGGCGAAATTTTTTAATTTGAAAGGAAAAAATATTAGTTGTATTGGCGATTTTTTTTCAGTTATATGAAAATTCTATAAAATCTTGTCGAATCTTTTATTATTGAAAAAAATCACGGTGACAGACACATATACCAAGAAACCATTATTATTCGATGGGGTTTTGGGGGCAACAATGACTGTTATATCTTCTAACAGTCACTAACCCTACTTTTTATAACCGTTGGATGATCACAAATCAATGTAAGAAATTCTATTTCAGGCCAAGGTTTAAAAGGACACAAAGATTCCCCCAAAAGTCTTTGGAATAAAGACACATGTCAAATCTATTTCAGGACAAAGTTTTAAAAGTCATAAATTTTCATTGAAAGTCTCTGAAATAGAGACACATGACACGTAACCTGTACCCTAACCTTAAATATTAACCACATATGGAAAATATGGTTGTCAATTCTGACAAGCTTTGGAAATTGTAGGCAAAAAATTTCAATTTATAGTGTCCAACAATTAATTTGATTGGCGATATTGTGAAAGAAAATGATAAAAATATATAAACTAATGGGTGATGGGCCTGGGAATTTGACCCAATATTTATAAAGTTTGGGCGACATGGACAACCTGATATACACATTATATTTGCCGAATCTCAGGTCGCAGACATGAGACATTCACCAAATGATGAATATTCGCCACTAAATTTTTCCATGCAACCGGATCACAATCAAGTCCTGGTTTCCTTTTCCAAGGATGGATGATTTGATGGATTGTTTGAGTGGAGCCATATATTTCACCAAGATAGGTTTGAAGAGTGGATATCATAAGATTAGAATCAGAGAAGGTGATGAGTGGAAGATCATATGCAAGACAAATGAAGGATTGTATGAGTGGTTGGTAATGCCCTTTGGATTGTCTAATGCACCTAGTACTTTCATGAGGTTAATGAATGAATTTTTGAAGAAATTATTAGGTAAGTTTATCATGTTGTATTTGGGTGATATTTTGATTTTCAGTAAGAGAAAAGATGAGAATTTGATGCATGATAGACAAGTATTGCAGAGGTTAAGAGAAGAGAAGTTACTAATCAACATCAAAAAGTGTACTTTCATGAAAGAAGAGTTAGTATACTTGGGATTTGTAATATTTGCTGAAGGGTTGAAGATAGATCCTAAGAAAGTGAAAGCCATTGTTTAGTGGCCTACACTGAATAATGTTGGAGAGGTAAGATCATTCCATAGGTTGGCTAGTTTTTATCAAAAGTTCATTAGAAAATTTAGTTCAATCTATGGACCAATGATTGAAACTATAAGAGGAGATAGGAAGGAATTTAAGTGGACATGACATGGAGCACAAAGGAGTTTTGAATTGCTGAAGAAAAAGGTAACTGAACAACCGGTGTTAGATTTACTTGATTTTAATATGGTATTTCAAGTAGATTGTGATGCTAGTGAAAATGCAATTGGAGCTGTCTTGAGTCAAGAGGGGAGGCCTGTTGCATACTTCAGTGAGAAGTTGAATGATGCTAAAAGAAGGTCTTTAGTGTATGATCATAAATTTTATGCTATAATCTAAAAGAATTGAAGAAATGGAGACATTATTTGTTACCCGTGGAGTTTGTACTGTATACTGACCATCAAGAATTGAAGTAATTGAGTAGCCAAGGTAAGTTAAATTTGATATATATGAGATGGGTTGAGTTCATACAGAGCTATATATTTGTGTTGAAACATAAGACCAGTGTTGAAAATAGAGTTTATGATGCCTTGAGTAGGAGAAGAGATTTGTTGACTTAAATGAAGATAACAATATTGGGATTTGATGAGTTAAAAACATTGTATGGGGATGATCTAGACTTCACCGAACCTTGGAAATCTTGTGGAGAATCTATTGTTGCAGACAAGAGTAAGTGGTTAGATTAGTTTATTCAGGATGGAATGTTATTCAAAGGTAGTCAGTTGTGTATACCTAGAAGTTCTATGAGGAATAATCTCATTCAGGAAAAACATAGTGGAGGATTGGAAAGACATTTTGGCATTGATAAGAGAGTAGCTTTGGTGAGTGAGCACTACTTTTGGTGCAATTTCAGAAGGATGTATGAATTTTTGTTCAACGTTGCAAAGTGTGTCAAGCTGTAAAGGGTGGTAGTTAGACTGTGGAGTTATGTACACCTTTGACAGTACCAGTCAGACCTTGGGAAGATGTCAGCATGGATTTTTTGCTTGGTTTTCCAAAGACACAAAGAGGGCATGATTCAATTTTTGTGATTGTAGATAGATTTTCTAAAATGACACATTTCATTCCTTGTAAGAAGACTACAAATGCAATGCATGTAACTGATCTATTTTTTAAGGAGATTGTGAGATTACATGGATTACTTAAAAACATTGTTTTAGACAGGGATAGTAGATTTGTTGGTTATTTTTGGAGAACACTTTGGAGGAGGATGAATGCTGATTTGAAGTAAAATTCTACTTTTCATCCATAGACCGATGGACAGACAAAGGTTGTGAACAAGAGTTTAGGGAATTTTTTGAGATGTTTAGTTGGAGACAAGCCAGGAAATTAGGATTTAGTTTTTCCTCAAGAAGAGTTTTCTTATAATAATTCAGTAAATAGGAGCACATGGAAGACACCAATTTAGATAGTTACTAGGTTTAATCCTAAGGGAGTGACAAAATTGAGGGATGACAGTCATGTTATTGAGAGGAGAGCTGAAGGAAAAGAATTTGCTGAGGTTATGAAGTCATTACATGAATGAGTGAGATAGCATTTGGAGAAAATGAATTAGGCTTACAAAAGGAGAGAAGACACGAAACAAAGACATAATGAATTTCAATTAGGAGTGAAGTTATGGTTTACTTACAAAATGGTATATTTCCTATTGGTACTTACAACAAGTTAAGGATGAATAAATTTGGTCCTTGTAAGATCTTGAGGAGATTTGAATCAGGGGATGCATATGAAGTAGAGTTACCAGAAGACATGGATATATCACTTGTATTCAATGTTGCATATTTTTATGAGTATGATGAGTCATATTCCAGTAGAATTAATGACTCAGATGTGGATCAACAATATCATAAGAAGAAGATGGATCAAATAGAGAAGTTTTTGGATAGAAGAGTTGGTAGAATTATAAGAAGTAAGCAGTACATGGAGTATCTTGTTAAATGGAAGGACATACCAGTAGAAGATTATTCGTGGATTTCTCAGGCTGAGGTCAACCATTTTGGTTTTCCTTTGGCCCCAACAAAGTGAGAGGCTCACTTTTCAAATAACCATGGGTGTCTGATGCAGGAGCATCTTGGGATCTTGGCAATCTTGCATCAACCAAAAATATTTATTTTCCTATTTTCTTGTTTGATCCATCTTGGTGTTTCTTTCTGCAATCATCCTTTGTATATGTTCTAGGTTTTGGATCCTTACAATGTGTTCGTGGCTTCATGCTGGACATTATCCTAAGTTCACGCATCTTTTGGCTACTTTGCGCATGAGATTTTGCTGATTCTTGGTGAGACTGTCATATTCTTCATGTTTTTGACCAGTCTTAACATTTTTTGATCTTGTGAAGGTTATCTCGATTGGCGAAGCTTAACGACTCATTTATCGATGATGTTACATTTTTGGATGACCTACTTAAGGGATCACATTTCATATTTCATTCTTTGGAAGTTGATCCTGATGATTTGGGTCATGACCTATTGTTGTAACACATTTTCTTTCTTATTGGGAAATGTGAATTTTCTAGGTTGACCTAATGTTTGTGAAGGATTTATAAGCTTATGGATTTATTTCTAAACGAGATTTTTCAAGAGAGAGTTTCATAATATTATCTTTCTATAACCGTATCTAAGGGTTTTGTAAGGGTTTCTTATTGTAATCAGTCTTGTATGCCTGGCATGTATGACTGTATATTGCAAATCCATTATATATGATTCTCTGATGATAATAAAGAAGGATGATCTCTCATTTTTCCTTGTCTTGCTTGTTGCTCCCGTTGTGTAATTCATGTTGCAAAGATCAGACAAATCTCTTTGATTACCCTCCATTCTTGAATGCATCAATTATCTAGATGAGTATGATGATAACTCCCTTAAGTTCTAGTAGATCTGAACATTATACTCATCAAAATATTAGTGCGTTAGCTCAAAAAATTATCTCTGCAACTCCAAGGGCTAAACTGTTGCAAAAACATCATGATTCATTAAATATTTCCAAAAATTTACAATTCGGCTATTGAATATGTTTGATAACAATTTTTCTAAAATAAAAAACCTTGAAAATTGATAGCATTAAAGCAGTAAAAAATTTATAGCACTATAAATATTTTGCAAAAAATGACAACATAGATGCTAGAAAAAACCTATGAAATACCTAAAAATATTATAATAGTCAAATCAAAATAAAGATTACTCAATCCTATGGCTAAATACATGTGTATGGATTTTTAGATTCTCATGAAGCACAGGTCAATGAGTTTGACTAAAAAAACTACACAATTGAATGTTGATAGCAATAAAAAAACTATAATGTACCTTTCAAGGTAATGCAACCCAAGTCAATGAGCTATAATGTTCACTTCTTTTATACTGGTGATAAGGTTTACCTTAGACTCTAACAACTCTTACCATGATGCCCCAAGATTTTCCACATAAAAAATCACTTAGACCAAATAATACATAGCCTCGAAGGTTCTTGTCATAATCATATTTGGCTTGAAATATCCCTTCAAATAGAGATATTTAGTTGGAATATTAGCACTTAATATTCCCAAGGGATGAGATTTTCTACACACAATATGAGGCAAAAACATCATCTTGAAAATATCCCTATAATATTGCATTTCTTCACTCAAAATTATAAATTTAATGGTTAGAAACAATGTTGAAAACACCTCAATAATGGTACTGGTATCTAGGAATTCCACCATGCATGATTTAGAAGTTCTTCTTTGGTTGTTAAGAAGGTGTGGAAATTTCTAGAGATGTTGAGGGAAAAAATTTAAATTCTAGAACCATAATCAAAATGGTTCCCATCTCATTCCTATTGCCACCAATACTCATCCCAACTATTTCAAATTGATGTTCCTCAACCAAAAAATTACATTCAAAATTTATCCCCTTTGGTATACAACATAGGAGTGTAATATTGAGCATGACAAAAAAAAACCAAATACCATTATGCTCAATCATCTTATATTTTGGGGATATTATTAAATTGTCACCAAATGGTCTTTCATCCATAGAGCCATGAAACCTCTAGGAACCCCTTCTTCAATGCTTGGAATTTTTACCACCTTTCCCTTTGGTCTCAACTTCATAATGAAGTCTTCCATAATGTAGAAATTTTTGCATTCCATGTATCCATTTACTATGTTGGCAAGCTGTTGTAGTAACTTGTTTTTCTTATTAGCATTGAAAATTTTCCCCTTCGCTCATAACAAAACCTATGTAAAAATGAACCATATATTCATTTTAGGAATGGTAAATATATTGGAAAATTTTCATTGATGAAGGAGAATGTTGTGTGCAAGCCATACTAGTTGTCATTTATGTCAACATGCCTTTGTTGACTTATTCTAATATGGCCTTTAAAATTTAAATGATATTGCTGATACTATTTTGGTCCATAGTGCTTCACATTTACAGATATGGGTATGAGATTCTGATAGTGTGTTTTGGTATATCTGATACTTGTATATTCAATATTTCATTAGTTTTGGTGCTTCAGTCAGATTGATATTTTGTCTGGTAATTTGGTTTTCTAGATACTCTTTTCCTCAACAATAGAAAAGGTCATTAAAATGTTCGCACTTATTCGTGTGGATATTTTTGGTTCTATAATTTTGGGAAAAGGATAAGAAATGGATGAAACGTGTAATCTCAAGTTGGTATCAATATTTTTTTGTGTTTTGGTTGGTCATGGAAGCAAAACATCTGGTATACTCTATATTAACATGTAATTAATTACCTCAGCCAACTACTAGATGAAGCGTGTTTGGCTGACATAGAATATGGTTAAACCTTGTATGTGTGTGTGTGTTTTCTGTGAATATTTTTAGGGTGTGAGAATGAAAAGAGAAGACTTGTAAAGGGATATATAATGATATGTATTAGAATCAAATGTGGATTGTTGAAGAAACTGTTAGGCCCACATAAGACAAGCACAATTAAGAGGGGTTGAATCAGTTAAACTCACAGTTATTAAAAAATTAACAATTGAATCACTTATAGATCTGAAAGATAAACAATAATGCAAGATACACTAAACATAAATCACATAACCATATTCGTTCATGAGGAAACCCAGTTTAGGGAAAACCCCGGTGGGAGTCAAACCCACAAGATACATGCACTTAGCTAAAGTATTGCCCGGTTAAGAGAAAATAAGACAAAGATGAATGTACTTGTATCCATAAGCCCACTTCCCAAAGCACATTGCACATGATACAATGATCTGGCCCTTATTTAGGTTCCACCAATCAATATTTGATAACAATTACATAGGGTGGAAAAACTATCCAGTATAATCAAACCGACTTACAACATCTGCAATGCCAATACAATTCCAATGAAGTAAAATTTATTCCTCAGTTGTAGAATACAAACATCTCTTTTCACCACATACTACACACACATCACAATCACAAATGATTGCCCATTTATAGATATTACAATGAATAGAAACAAGAAGGTTGGCCAAGACCTATACAAGTAAATGATATGAATATTAAGCTCAAACAAAAATGTGATCCAAATCAAGTTGGATAGGACTTAGATAGGACCCAAAACATCATACACAAACATGCAACAACATTGTTGAATCCACACAACTAATTGCAACATGTTACTTCACCAAGTCAGCTAAGACCTAAATGAAGAAACACCAACACGCTCAACAAATCACCAAATGTGATCACTTCGATCAATGCTAACTGGTGTAGGAGCACCTAGGTTAGAAAGAATTTTGGGTTTGTAAGGTGTTTTGTTCTACCACTTTTGTAATGACCGAGGTCAATTCACGGAACAAATGCCATAGTTGCTTAGTAGTTTGTTTTTCAGTTTAGTGTGTATTGAGGTAGTTCGTAAACCTCTGGAAATCCAACCAAGGCTCTAGCAACCAAAGATTGTGAAGCGGTACTATGTTATAATGCTCAGTTTATACTGGTGCTTAGGCAGCCCTAGTGTTCAGTGTTGCTTGGGAATGTTTCTCTGGTTGCACTATGTTGCTCGAGAATGTCGTTCAGGATGCTCGGGGATGTCTCTCGGTGATGTCACTGGGGTTACACTTGTTTCTCAGGGATGTTGCTCAGGGTTGTTTATGGGTGTCAAGTTTGTTCTGATGCTCGGGTGCTGACGCTTAGTTTATCCTGATGCTTGGTACTATTGCTCGGTGATGTCAACACTAGCGCTTGGTAAGGTCGGTTAACGACTCAGAAATCATGACTTTGTCATTTATGACCAGCCTAGTCAATTTTAATGGCTCAATACGTGTCTCCTGATCTTCAATGGATAGTTACACCTGTTCGCAGTGATGGGAGGTTGCTTAATGATCACCCATACCTGCATTCATGAGGTTGGTGAAAGTTGTTGGAGAAGTGTGGGATATATACCTACCTGCGCATTGTCCATAAAGAGATAGAGATATGTATTGTAAGATTTTGAAGAAGTGAATAGAAGTTGCGGAGTGTGTTTTAGTCTATATTTGAGTTTCATTGTATGTTTTCAAGTGCAAGTAGATTAGTTTTATTCTATTTTACAAGTTGTGAGTTCTTGACCCATTTTGGGTTGTAATATTGCATGGCTCCTTGAGGTTCTCACCAGTGCCTGGATAGAATTAGAGAGGAGCCCTTGTACATATTTTTAGGTTTTGTTTCAGTAAGAGAAGTGTTGAGCATGAAAGTGGAATTCTTACCCTAGGCAAGCTTGAGGATAGTTCGGTTAGGGAAGAAAGTGAAGAAAGATGTTGTGAGAGTATTGGTTGAATGAGTTGGTTTAGCCAAGAGCAAGAATATACCCTTGTAGGTTCAGCAAGCATGGAGAGATAACTTTTTGATGGGGGAGTGGGTCTTGAGTGAAGGGTGAAGATCTTAGCGACTTCCCTTGGGTTAGGGTTTAGAATACCCTAGAAGGTCTGAGAACGAGACCTTAGAGAAGAGTCAAGTTGACTCTCTAGCATTAGACCCACTAAGCCCTTACATCAGATTGGTATCAGAGCAAGAAGATTTGGGCTTGTGTTTTTTGGGTGTTATTTTTAGTGGAATTTGTAGATTCATCCAAAATGGTGACCAACACAGAGGTGGCAAAGAATGTAGAAGAACAGAAAGAGGAGAATAGACTCCTAAAGGAATAGTTGGCCGACATGGAAACTAAGTTGGAAGAAGAGCATCTTAGGACTGCAGTAGTCATTGAACTGACGAGAGAAGCTGATGGAAAGGGTAAATCAGTGGCTGAGAAAGATATCATACCAAAGCCAGACCCTGTGCTTCAAGAAGAGCCATTCTTGAAAGCGTTGAAGGCAATGAGTGGTAAGTCCTTAGAAAGTGTGCCTCTATTTAGTGGCAATATGGAACCATAATTAATCATGGAGTGGATAAAAGGTCTCAAGAATCACTTTGAAAGTGACAGTGTGACCGAAGCTCAGAAAGTAAGAATAGCTAAGACCGGATTGAGAGGAACTACTCTCACTTGGTGGAAATTTGTCCAAGATGGAAGGACTAAAGAAGGAAAGAACCCCATAACTAGTTGGAAAGGAATGGTGGCCAAAATGAAGGAAACTTATCTTCTGGATGATTATGAAGTGCAGTTGCACAGGAAAAGACAGAAAGACTTGGAAGTCAGTGCCTATATAGAAGAATTTCATAAGCTATGTTTAAGGTCACATGTAATAGAAGAAGAAAGCCTAAAAGTGGCTAGGTATCTGAATGGTCTCAAGTGGAGTATCCAATAGGAAATTAGTCTCTTAATCCCCAAGACTATACACCAATATTACCAAATAGCCCTCAAAGTGGAGGAGAAGTTAAAAAAAAAGCATTATTCAAATAGTAGAGGAAGAGGAAGAGACAATGGAGGTCATAGAGGAGGATATGGAGGAAGGAATTTTGAAGCTAAGAATCAGAGTGAGTCCAAACTCATTGAGAACCAAGGAGAATACAGTAACATAAGAGGTGGTTACAACTGAGAAAGAGGTTCAAATAATAATTCAAGGAGAAGAACTAGTAACTAGGGGAGAGGATCTTATTTCTCTTCAATGAACTGTTACAACTGTCAACAATTTGGGCATCCTGCATATTAGTGTCCTGAGAAGAGTTCTACATCACAAAGAGGAGAGTAGAGAGTCCAATATGTGTAAGAAGAGTCTTCTAGAAACAAGACAATAGAATTTGTACTAGATTCTAAGATGGGAGAGAATCTGATGATTCGCAGAGCACTCCTCAAAGAACCCAGCAAGGAAGAACCAAGCCAAAGAAGATCTTTGTTTCGAGTCAAATGCAAGGTACTTGGTAAGGTCTTAAAAGTTATCATAGATTCAGGTTCTACTAATAATATTATTTCTTTAGAAGCTATTGAAAAGCTAAAGTTAAAAAGGATTCCTCATAGTAATCCTTATAGGGTTACTTGGTTGAATAAAGATCAACATGTATTAGTTAATGAACAAGCTTGGGTAGAATTTTCCATAGGGAGATATAAGGACCAAGTGTTGTGTGATATCCTACCCATGGATGCTTGTCATCTATTATTGGCTAAACCTTGGTAGTTTGATAGAGCTGCAGTGCATGATGGTGTTAAGAGCTCCTATTCCTTTAAGAAAGATGGAGTGACTTTCAAGATGCAATCAATCCTGGAAGAAGGTGAAGTGAAGAAAGGTGGTCCCAACCTACTGTTGGTCGGTGAGAAGGAATTCTTGAAGACACTGGGAGAAGAAAATGGATTGAGCTTTGCTTTGGTTTTGAAACTGAAGAATGAAGAGGGAAATAAGAAGGAATAGTTACCTTTATAGATCCAAAGGTTGTTAACTCAGTACTAGACCATAGTTAGTGATGGCCAACCAACTATCCTACCACCCGAGAGATCTATTAGTCATCATATTGACTTTATCCCAAGAGCCTCACTTCCAAACAAAGCTACCTATAAAATGACCCCACAACAAAATGCAGAAATTGCTAACCAAATCCAAGCACTAATTGACCAAGGGTTGATTAGAAAGAGCATAAGTCCATGTGTTGTTCCCATAGTGTTGGCCCCAAAGAAAGATGGTACTTGGAGGTTGTGTACTGATTCCAGGGCCATAAATAGGATCACTATTCGTTATAGGTTTCCAATACCAAGGATAGAGAATTTGACAGATTGTCTCGGTGGAGCTAGGTATTATTCCAAGATAGATCTTAAGAGTGGATATCATCAGATAAGAATCAAAGGAGGAGATGAGTGGAAGATTTCTTTTAAGACTACCAAAGGACAATATGAATGGCTTGTTATGCCTTTTGGGTTGTCAAATGCCCCACGCACATTTACGAGATTGATGAACGAGGTTTTGAAGGAATTCATTGGAAAATGGGTTGTAGTGTACTTAGATGACATCCTAGTGTTTAGACAAATAAAAGAAGATCATCTTAGACATCTGAAAATGGTAATGCAAAGATTGCATGAGGAAAAGTTGACAATCAACTTAGAAAAGAGTGAGTTCATGAAATAAGAGTTGGTATATTTAGTTTTTGTTATCTCAGAGGGTAACTTAAAGATGGTGCAATAAAGGTGGAAGAAATTTTGAATTGGCCTACACCAAAGTTAGCTACAGAGGTAAGAAGCTTCCATGGATTAGTATAGTTCTATAGGAAGTTTATCAAATAGTTTAGTGAAATCAGCGCACCTATTTTAGATACCATCAAGGGAGGTATGAAAGCCAAGTTCCAATGGAATAAGAAGGCTGATAAGGGATTTGAACATTTGAAGGAAAGAATAGCAACTCAACCGATATTGACACTTCCTAGTTTTGACAAGCTGTTTACCGTGGAGTGCGATGCTAGTAATATTGCAGTCGGTGCAATTTTGAGTCAAGAAGGAAAGCCAGTAGCTTTTCACAGTGAGAAAATCAGTGATGAAAAGAGGAAGAATTCCTCATATGATTTGGAATTGATGCATTAGTGCAAGAACTAAGGAAATGGAGACATTATCTCCTTCCCAAAGAATTTGTAGTCTTTACCGAAAACCAGGCTTTAAGTTTTATGAATTCACAAGATAAACTAAGCCATAAGGACATGAAATGGGTGGAGTATATCCAAGCCTATACCTTCACCATAAAGCACAAGAAAGGAGTACAAAATAAGGTGGAAGATGCATTGAGTAGAAGGTTTCTCATGGTACAAGAAGTTCAGCTAAGAAGCATTGGCATAGAAAGATTCAAGGATCTGTATCCAATAGATGAAGACTTTTCAGCAGCATACAAGGTATGTCAAGATTTTCAAAATCATTTTCATTGTGAGTATTCAGAGTATACTCTTCAAGAAGGTATTTTATTTAAAGGAGGAAAACTCTGTGTACCGAGAGGTTCAATGAGGGAGAACCTAGTACAAGAGAAGCATAATGGTTCATTAAGTGGACATTTTGGATTGAATAAAACTCTAGAATTGGTAAGGAGGTACTACCATTGGCCAAAGATGAGTAGGGATGTCCAAAGATATGCAGAGACTTGTATAGTCTATTAAAATGCAAAAGGGACCTCATCTAATGAAGGATTGTATCAGCCCCTTCCAATCCCAAACAGACCTTGGGAATGCCTCAGTATGGATTTTGTAGTTGGACTACCGAAGACCAAGAAAGGAATGTATAATATTTTTGTGATTATGGATAGGTTCAGCAAGATGGCTCACTTTGTGCCATGCAAGACCACACATGATGCATGTTACATAGAAAATATATTCTTTAGAGAAGTAGTAGTGATACATGGATTACCTTTGAGTATTGTATCAGAGTGGGACTCTAAGTTTATGAGTCATTTTTGGAAAACCTTATGGCAGAAGCTTGGTACTAATCTTTCATTTAGCTCAAAATATCATCCACAGACCGATGGTTAGACTGAAGTGGTGAATCAAAGCTTAGGAAATATGTTGATATGTCTCACAAAAGAATATGGACAATCATGGAATCAGTTACTTGATCAAGTAGAATTTTCCTATAATGATACAGTCAATAGATCCATTGGAAAGAGCCCTTTTGAAATAGTATATGGGATTAATCCCAGGGGTATATGTGAACTCAGGGATCTTGGAAGAAATGCAGAGAAGAGTGGGTATGCTGAATATTTTGATGAATCCATGAAAGAGGTCCATGATACAGTGAAGGAAGCATTAACGAAGAGTACAACTCACACCAAGCAGAAGGTAGATGCAAAGAAAAAAGATGTTCAGTTTGAAGTTGGAGATTTGGTCATGGTGCACCTAAACAAAGCAAGGCTGCAAAAAGGTGTTTTGAGTAAGCTTCAGATGAGGAAGATAGGGCCTTGTACAATTTTGGCAAAGTATGGGTCTAATGCTTATAAAGTTGATCTTCCTACAAACATAGGATTATCTCCAATTTTCAATGTGGCATATCTGGTGTCCTATAAAGGACCAGTTCCAGAAGGAGGTCATGATCTAGTAACAAATACAAAAGACCTCATGGCACTAAAAATTCAAGTTGCACCAAAAATGAAGGCAAAGAAGACTTTGAATTCAAGAGTTGCCAAGAAGAGTAGAAGGTAGACCTACATGGAACATATGGTCAAATGGCAAGGACAAGCTGATTCAGAGGCTTCATGGGTGCAAGAGACAATTTTTGAGGAAGTGAGGCATCAATCCTGACATGATCCAATCACTTGGAAGTTGATTTCTCTCATTCGGGGGAGTATGGTGCAGGAGCACCTAGGTTAGAAAGCATTTTGTGTTTGTAAGGTGTTTTGTTCTACCACTTTTGTAATGACCGAGGTCAATTTGGGGAACAAACACCATAGTTGCTTAGCAGTTTGTTTTTCAGTTTAGTGTGTGTTGAGGTAGTTTGCAACCCTCTAGAAATCCAACCAAGGCTCACAACCGAAGATTGTGAAGTGGCACTATGTTATAGTGCTTAGTTTATACTGGTGCTCGGGCAGCCCTAGTGTTCGGTGTTGCTCGAGAATGTTTCTCGGGTTGCATTATGTTGCTCGGGAATGCTGTTCAGGATGCTCAGGGATGTCGCTCGTTGATGTTGCTCGGGTTACACTTGTTGCTCATGGATGTTGCTCAGGGTTGTTTACGGTGTCAAGTTTGTTCTGAAACTTGGGTGTTGATGCTCAGTTTATTCTGATGCTCAGTACTATTGCTCGGTGATGCCGACACTGGTGCTCGGTAAGGTCAGTTAACAACCCAGAAATCATGGCTTCGTCTTTTATGACCAGCCTAGTCAATTTTAACAGCTCAATATGTGTCGCCTTGTATTCAATGGACAGTTACACCTATTCAAAGTGATGGGAGGTTTCTTAATGATCACCCATACCTGCATTCATGAGGTTGGTGAAAGTTGTTGGAGAAGCATGAGATATATACCTACCTGCGTGTTGTCCATAGAGAGATAGAGATATGTATTGTTCAAAGTGATGGGAGGTTTCTTAATGATTGCCCATACCTACATTCATGAGGTTGGTGAAAGTTGTTGGAGAAGCGCGGGATATATACCTACTTGTGTGTTGTCCATAGAGAGATAGAGATATGTATTGTAAGATTTTGAAGAAGTGAATGGAAGTTGTAGAGTGTGTTTTATTCTATCTTTGAGTTTCATTGTCTATTTTCAAGTGCAAGTAGATTATTTTTATTCTGTTTTACAAGTTGTCAGTTCTTGACCCATTTTGGGTTGTAATATTGCATGAATCCTTGAGGTTCTTGAATCCATGGTGAGAACCATGTGCTTGGATAGAATTTGAGAGGAGCCCTTGTACATAGTTTTAGGTTTTGTTTCAGTAGGAGAAGTGTTGAGCATGAAAGTGGAATTCTTACCCTAGGCGAGCTTGAGGATAGTTTGGTTAGGGAAGAAAGTGAAGAAAGATGTTGTGAGAGTATTGCCTAAATGAGTTGGTTTAGCCAGGAGAAATAATCTACCCTTGTAGGTTCAGTAAGCATGGAGAGATAACTTATTTATGGGGGACTGGGTCTTGAGTTAAGGGTGAAGATATTAGTGACTTCTCTTGGGTTAGGATTTAGAATACCCTAGAAGGTCTGAGAAAGAGACCTTAGAGCAGAGTCTGGCTGAGTCTCTAGCATTCCTCAGTTGTAGAATACAAACATCTCTTTTCACCACATACTACACACACATCACAATCATAAATGATTACCCATTTATAGATATTACAATGAATAGCAACAAGAAGGTTGGTCAATACCTATACAAATAAATGATATGAATGTTAAGCTCAAACGCCAATGCGATCCAAATCAAGTTGGATAGGACTTAGATAGGACCCAAAACTTCATACACAAACATGCAACAACATTGCCAAATCTACGCCACTAATTGCAACATGTTACTTCACCAAGTTCGCTAAGACCTAAATGAGGAAACACCAACACACTCAACAAATCACCAAATGTGATCACTTCAACCAATGATAACCAACAAAATAGTCATAACACGATCCAAGAAAAATAGTAAGAAACATGAATAACCTCTCAAACATCTCAACCTTAAAATCGAAACCCATTTTTAAAAATGTGATTGGTACTAAATGGGTATTCAGAAACAAGCTAAATGAAGATGGTAAAGTGGTTCAGAACAAAGAAAGATTAGTATGCAAATGATATTCACAGATGGAAGTTGTTTACTTTTCAAAGACCTTTTCTCCTGTAGCTAGACTTGAAGCTATTAGATTACTTCTTGCATATGTAAATTATAGAAAATTTAAGGTTTTTTAGATGGATGCTAAATATGCATTTTTAAATGATGAACTAGAGGAAGATGTTTATATTGAGCAGCCTGATGGTTTTACTCTAAATAAGGAAGGAGATATAGTTTTTAAATTATAGAAAGATTTGTATGGATTAAAAAATCTCCTAGAGACTAGTATACCAGATTGGACAGGTACTTGACAAAGATTGGTTTCAGCAAGGGTACTATAGACAATAACTTATATTTCAGAATAATTGATGATAATGTCTTGATTGTTGAAGTATTTGTTGATGATATTATATTTTGTGGTAATGATGAGTCGAGTAGAGGTTTTGATGATAAAATTCAAAAATAATTTGAGATGTCTATGATAGGTGAGATGAAATTCTTTCTTGGATTGCAAATTACACAATTGGATAAAGGAATTTTTATTACATAGTCCAAGTATATCAGAGAAATATTGAAGAAATTTAGTATGGAAGATTCAACCTGGTAGAAACTCCTATGGTTGAAAGTTAACTAAGGATGATGATCTCCCTATGCTAATTAGACGTTATACAGATCTATGATTGGAGGATTGCAATATCTAACTCATTATAGATCAGATATATCAAATGTTGTTGGAATTGTTGGAAGATTTCAAGCTGAACCGAAGGAATCATATATGGTTACTATTAAGAGAGTTTTTAGATACTTGAAGGGTACAATTGACTATAGATTATGGTATGAAAAAGATGACGACTTTACTCTATGTGCATACATTGATGCTGATTGGGCAGTTAATGTGGATGATAGGAAAAATACTAGTGGAGGTGCATTCTTTTTGGGCAAGAGACTAGTTTCTTGGAATAGTAAGAAGAAGGATTGTATCTCGCAATATACTATTGAGGCTGAGTATGATTTTGCTGCAATAAACTATAATCAAGCTTCTTAGATGAAGTAAATGCTGAAGGATATAATGATAAACATTGATGAGCCTATTTTTATTCACTGCTATAACTTTAGTGCTATAAATATCTCAAAGAATATTGTGTTACATTCATAGACAAAACATATTTCTATTAAGTATCATGTCTTGAGGGCTAAAGTCAGTGAAAAGGAAGTAAAATTGGAATTTGTGTCTACTAAGGAACAAATTGTTGTTATCTTTACAAAGCCTTTGCCGAAGGATAAATTTGTGTATCTCAGGGAGAAGGTTGGGGTTATAGCCCCCCCTATTCATAACTAATGATGCTAAGGATGGCATCAGGCCAGAAAATATATCAAAATATTAGTCATTGGATTAATGAGTTTGGAGACTACTCCTTAGGGGGAGAAATCTTATGGTTATTAGTGTTTGGTATTGAGATTTTCCTATTTTTTCCTTTTGAGGTGAGTTCAGTTTTTTTTTTGTCTTTGGTAATTTTCCATTAATGTCGAAGGGGGAGAGATTGCATGAAAAATAGAGGTGATTATCCTTGGGAGAGATTGTGTTGAAGTTGGATATTCAGAGTGATCAGGTGGATATATTGTAACTATAATTTTAGAGTGATCAGGTGGATATATTAATGTCTTTGTGCATTGATCATTTTTTCATTTTGCATGTTTCCATCAATGCCAAAGGGGAATATTGTTGGAAGATTGTTGAGCATGTCAAAGTTTGGTACTTGGGTGTGCTGACATTAATGATTTGTCATTGATGTCAACATACTAATTTCTATTTTTAGATAATGTGTCTAGTATGTATAGAGAATAAGATGTCAGTTATTTAGGTGATATGTTGAATATCTTGAGTTGTGATCATGAGGTATTGTTGAAAGTATTGGATGATATCAGATTTGGATACTATTCATGTTTTTTGATGTTCATGTTTTGTCACTGATGTCAACATATGTTTCTGTGAAGAGGAAATAGTAGTTATTTAATTGACAAAAGTGTACAGACACTGTACGGATGTTTCAAAATGATTGAAGACATGGATATGAAGAAAAATGTGTGATGACCTTATTCCTAAGGTCACTTGAATTGAGGTTACATATTTGTGATGTTACAGATGATTTAGTGAAGATTGGTTTATGGACTGTGACAGTAATGCTTGACAGAGAAGGTCTCTGTATTTTGCGTATATCTTACAGATGAAGATGTTCCAGTGTATGAAAGCTTATGGGATGATAGAGGACACATTGAGGAATGTTCATTATTAATCGATAGTTGTGAGATTAGTGGTGACATCAGCTATGGCGTGTATTCTGGAGGAGACCTATTTTCCTGGCCGACTTCAGACATGTAGCATGTATTATGAATTGTGAGTGTGGATTGTGGATCTTGGAGTATAATTGATGGATTGTAATTGATGTTTAATTGTTATAGGTAGTGTTTGTATCTTAGCAAGGGGTTAAACAATTATTTGTATATTGGGAAATCCTAATTGGCCAACCTAATTAATTATTGTGTATTAGGAAAGCTTAATTGACCGACCTAATGAATTATTGTATTAGGGTATATATGAGTGATCTTTTCTTTTGGAAAGATGTGGTAGAGATTGAAAAGGAAGAGAAGTGTAAACTATGAGGCTTGTTTTACTATTGGATGTAGAGCAGAGTTTGTGATAAGAATACTTCATTGGAATTGACCAAGCAAAGACAATTTTTATCAGATAGTTCACTGGATTATATATTTTTTTATATACACTTGTTCAGATTGTGAATCCTTGAGGGTGGATTTAAAATTCTTTGGGAAATGTGCCTAGGTAGTGAGCCTACTCCTTTTCTTGACTCCTAACAGGGTATGTCTCCTAATAGGGACTGTGTACTATAATATTGTAATAAGCTCCTAATAGGGATACTATACTCTTAGTACATTATTTGTGGGTGCTAATTCCCACAGGGGTTTTACCTTTAACATGGTTTCCTCGACAAAAAGTATTGTGTTATTGTGTTGGGATTTACTGTGTTATCATTTTCATTGCAGTTTTGGTTTATAAAGTTTAAAGTTTAATATTCTATATCACAACTGATTCACCCCCCTCTTAGTTGTGCTTATGGACTGTTATTCCTAACAATTGGTATCAGAGCCGCTGGTCCTTAGAGAGAAAACTTAAAAACTTGAGGTGATCCTAAATATGACTTACTACAGGAAGGATAGTCCAAAATTTGATCCTAAAAACTTTGACAGTTTGAAGAACAAGATGAGAACACATTTTCTATGTTTGGGAATTGACCACTGGATGATCACAAAAAAGAATGAAAAGATAGAAACTGAGGATGAATTGGAGAAAGCTACTAAAGATGATAAGAAGCTATTTTCATGTAATATGGTTGCAAGGGAATCATTGACCAAGATACTTTATGAAGGTGAATTCATAGAAGTAAAAGACTTGGACTCTGCACATGAGATTTGGACAAGATTGGAGGTAATGTATGAAGGAGATAAGTTTACAAAACATGCAAAGTTACAAAACTGGAAGACAAAGATGGAATCATTGAAAATGAGAGAAGATGAGAACATTAGGGCATATGGAAAAAGAATTACTGAAGTGGTTACTGGCATTAGAAACTTTGGAGGTACTTACAGTGAGAAAGAAGTGATTGCAAAGATTCTCAGATCTTTGACACTTGCATATAGAACTAAAGTACAAGCTATAGAGGAGATTATACCTTTGACACCAAATTTCACTAGGGATATGTTGATTGGAAAGCTAACTAATTTTGAGGCCGCAGAATTGGGAGATTCTTTAACTAAAGTTGAGTCAGCATTCAAGGAAACCGTGCATAAGAACAAAAACACCTTATCTGGAATTGCAAGCACCAACAATAGTAACTTGAGAGAAGAGATTGGAGACTATGTTGAAGAATGGGAAATGATACAAGAGGAAGAAATAAAGCTAGATGAAGTGGCAACACTGATCGCCAGAAGAGAAAAGAGAGGTAAGGGTAAATTTGAAGGCAAATTACCTTTGAAATGTTTTTCATGTAACAAGATTGGTCACTTTGCATCTCGATGTCCTACAAGGGTTCCAAAGCATAAACCTAAGTTTTACAAATCTAAGTATCCTAAAGACAAGGAATGTTATTATGCTAGTGAAGGTGTTTATGATGATGATGGTGACTATGATGAAATTGGATTTATTGCTATAAAGGATGATGAATCTATAAATGAGGAAAAAGCCTTAGTATCTCATGTTGAAAAGAAATCTGAAAGGGTTATAGACAATGGTTTTTCACATCATATGACTAGAGATAAAAATAAATTTGTGAGTCTAAAAAGATATGATGGTGGTGTTGTTAGATTTGGTGACAATACTCCTAAGCTTATGATTGGTTTTGGATCTATTTCTCTGGATGGAAAGACTAATACTGACAATGTATTACTTGTTGATGGACTTAAGCATAATCTGTTGAGTGTTGGGTAGTTAGTGGACAAAGGTTATCAATTGAAATACATTGATGGGAATTTCTCTATCAGAAGTAAATCAGGAGATTTGATCGTATCTAGTACTAAATATAGAGGTAATGTATTTGAATTGAATACATCTGAAGCTTCTTGTTTTATTGTGAAGGTTGATGACAGTTGGCTATGGCACATAATATTTTGTCATGTTAACTTTGATAACATTGTGAAGAAAAATATGACTAATGCTGTAAGAGATCTACCTTTAGAGATTGAAAATCCATCTAACATTATGTATAGTGAGTGTGTTATGGGGAAGAAGACCAAAAGCAGTTTTAGAAGAAAATCTTATTTATCAAAAGGGAAGTTGGATTTGGTGCATACAGATCTCTATGGTCCTACAAGAACAAGATCGTATTATGGTGAGAGGTACTTTATAATTTTTTTTGATGAATTTTCTAGAATGATGTGGGTTACATATTTAAGAGAGAAATATAAAGCATTTAACAAATTCAAGTTATTTAAAGCAAAAGTTGAGAATGAATCTGGTTTGAAGATAAAATATTTGAGATCAGACAGAGGTGGAGAATTTACATCAGATTTATTTAATACCTACTGTGAAGAACATGGAATATACATACAAACATCAGCTCCTAGAACACCACAACAAAATGTGATAGTAGAGTGAAGAAACATAAATATATTAGATACTGTATGGACTATGTTTTTGGAAGGAAATGTGTCACATGTTCATTGGAAAGAAACAGTTGGCACTGCTGTGTACACCTTGAACAAAATTTAGATCAGAGAAGGTACAAGTAAGACTCCTTATGAATTATGGTTTGATCATACACCTACTGTAAAATATTTTAGAATATTTGGAAGTAAATGTTATATCAAAAGAGATGATGAGATAGAAAATTTTGATGCTAGAAGTGATGAAGGAATATTTCTTGGTTATTCTACTAAGAGAAAAGCATATAAATGTTTCAATCTAAGCTTGAGGAAGTTGATTGAAAGCGCTAATGTGAGGATAAATGAAAAGTTTCAGATTCAAGAAAGAATATATGACTATGGACAAATTACAAAGATGAAAGAGGTCACTGCTGAACCTGAAGAACCTTTGATGGTTGATAATGAGACTGAAGATGAATTGATTGAGGTTACTGAGATTCCTAAGACTATGAGGTATGTTAAGAAGAACTATCCTAAAGATGAAATTATTGGTGATGCAAGTAAAGGTATGATGACTAGATCTAAAACTAGAGATGAAATTTGTTTAATTTCTCAAGTTGAACCAAAAACTACAGATGAAGCATGTAGAGACGAATCATGGACTAAAGATATGAAAGAAGAACTTGAACAGATAAAGAAAAACAATACTTTGGAATTGGTTCCAAGACCTAAGAACAAAAATGTGATAGGAACTAAATGGGTTTTTAGAAATAAGATGGATGAAGAATGAATAGTGGTAAGAAACAGGGCTAGATTGGTGTGTAAAGGCTACTCACAACAAGAAGGCATAGAATATGAAGAAACATTTTCTCCTATTGCTAGGTTGGAAGCTGTGAGATTATTTCTTGCTTATGGTGCACATAAATACTTTAAAGTATATCAGATGGATGTGAAATCAAAATTCTTGAATGGTGGTCTGGAAGAAGAAGTGTAAATTGAGAAAAATGATGGATTTCCTTTGACAAAAGATGAAGACATGGTTTGTAAGTTGAAGAAAGCACTGTATGGACTGAAACAAGCACCAAGAGCATGGTATGCAAGACTGGACAAGTATCTACTTCGTCTTGGTTTCAAAAAAGGTAATGCAGATAGTAATTTATATTTAAGAACTGATGAAGATGGAATCTTAATCATAGAAGTTTTTGTTGATGATATGATTTTTGGAGGCAATGATAAGATGAGTAAGAAGTTCTCTAAAGAAATGGAAAATGAATTTGAGATATCAACGATTGGTGAAGTGAAATTCTTTCTTGGTTTGCAAATCAATCAGAGTAAGAATTGCATTTTTATATCCTAGACCAAGGATATTAAGGAAATGTTGAAGAAGTTTGGAATGGAAGATTGTAAACCTGTTGTAACACCAATGGTGACTGGTTACAAACTGAATAGTAATGATGAGACTCAAAGTGTTTTTCAAAAAAGTACAGATCTATGATTGGTGGTCTACAATATCTAACTCACACTAGACCATATATTACCAATGCAGTAGGAATTGTGGCAAGATATTAGGTAGATTCTAAAGAGACACAACTTGCTGCCGTAAAAATAATTTTTAGATAGTTGAAAGGAACAATAGAATATGGATTATGGTATGAAAAATCAGATGACTTTATTTTGCAGGCTTATACTGATGTTGATTGGGAAGGTAATGTAGATGATAGAAAGAGTACAAGTGGTGGTGCATTTTTCAGGAAAAGGCTGGTTTCTTGGTTGAGTAAGAAGCATGACTGTATTGCTCAATCTACTATTAAATCAGAGTATGTTGCTGCTGCGATAAATTACACACAAGTCGTTTGGATGAAGCAAATGCTGAAGGACATTGGAATAATTTTTGAAGAGCCAGTGGTTATCCATTGTGATAAAACTAGCACAGTGAATATGTCAAAGAATCCTGTAATGCATTCAAAGACTAAACACATTTATATTAAGTATCATTTCTTGAGGGAGAAGGTAATAGATAAAGAGATTAAACTGGAGTATATTAGCACAAAGGAACATATAGTAGATATATTTACAAAACCTTTACCAAAAGATGCTTTTGAGTATCTCAAAATCATGCTTGGGGTTGGAGCCTCTCCTTGTGATAATTAATTGTGCACGGTATGCATCAGTCCAGTGGCTTTTAGAGCTATATCATTTTCTAGACTTGATGTATGGATCTACTCCTCAGGGGGAGTAATCACAGGAACACTGTGGAGAAAATTTGGGTGATCTTGCACCTGGCTATTAGACATGAAGATTTGAAAAAGATACACCTTACTAAAGATTACAAATGAGTTATGGCACCCTTTTCCATTGCTGCCAAAGGGGGAAATATTCTATGTGAAAATCCCTACTATTTTGGGGAGATTTGTGTTGAGGATATTGAGAATATTGTATTGAGAGAGAGTAATTTTTGGGTTTATGGATTTTCCCATATGTTACATTAATGAAAAAGGGGGAGATTGTTGGATGATATTAGATTTGGATACTATTCATGCTATTGATATTCATGTTTTGTCACTGATGTCAACATATGTTTCTGTGAAGAGGACAAACTAGTTATTTAACTGACAGAAGTGTATGAACATTGTACAAATGTTTTAGAATGATCGAAGACATGGATATAGAGACATATGTGTGATGACCTTATTCCTAAGGTCGATTGACTTGATGTTGCATATTGATGATGTTATAGATGATTTGGTGAAGACTCGTTTCTGGATTGTGACAATAATGCTTGACAGTGAAGGTCTTTGTATTTTATGTATATCTTACAGATGAAGATGTTTCCACATATGCGAGCTTATGGGATAACTAAGGACACATTGAATAATGTTCATTACTGATGGATAGATTTGAAAGTACTGGTGGCCTCTGTTGTGGCATGTATTCTGGAGGAGACCTATTCTAGTGGTCAACTTCATACATGTAGTGAGCGTGTATTACGGATCTTGGAGTATAAATGATGGATTGTAATTGAGGTTTACTTGATATAGGTACCATGTGTATCTTAGAAAGGGGTTAAACAATTATTTGTATATTGGGAAATCCTAATTGGCCGACCTAATTAATTATTTGTGTATTGGGAAAGCTTAATTGGCTGACCTAATGAATTATTGTAATAGGGTATATATGAGTGATCTTTTCTTTTGGAAGATGCGGTAGAGATTGAAAAGGAAGAGAAGTGTAAGCTACAAGGCTTATTTTTCTACTGGATGTAGAGTAGAGTTTGTGATAAGAATACTTCATTGGAACTGACCAAGAAAAGAAAGTTGCTATTAGACAGTTCATTGGATTTTATATTTCATATATACACTTGTTCGGATTATGAATCCTTGAGGATGGCTTTAACATTCTTTGGGAAGTGTGCTTGGGCAGTGAGCCTACTACTTTTCTTGACTCCTAACAAGGTTTGTTTCTTAACAGGGATTCTGTGCTGTAATATTGTAATAAGCTCCTAACAGGGCTAAATCCTTTAACAGGGATACTATAATCTCAATACATTATTTGTGGGTGCTAATTCCCACCGGGGTTTTACCTTTAACAGGGTTTCCTTGACAACAAGTATTGTGTTATTGTGTTGGAATTTACTGTGTTTTAATTTGCATTACAGTTTTGGTTTATAAAGTTTAAAGTTTAATATTCTATATCACAACTGATTCATCCCCCTCTTAGTTGTGCTTGTGGAATGTTATTCCTAAAACAAAGGTGTCTACAGTTGTTCTACAGAGGTTCACAAAATTTTGGATGATAGTTTGAGTGAGGTATGATCGAGTTGCTGGTTGTTGATGTTATAGTGTTCCTGTGTGCAATGGATGTGTATTTGGTTTGGTATGTCTTGGATTTGATGTTTTAGAGTTTGCAAAGCTAGTGGTTACATGGTTCCTTATCATTGTGTTCACAACAAGTGTTGTTCATGATTCAAAGTATGATAAGCTATCTTTTATTATGATAGAGTTTGGTATTTTAGTGTTCTTGTTGATCCGAGATGAAGATGAGTTTGGATTTCATATTGAAGATGATGCAAATATTATGGTTGGTATTCATAATGCTTTTTGGTGTTCTTTGATTGTGTGATGATTGTTCTTTTGGTCTGCATTGATTGATGTAATCAAATTTTCTATTTTGCTAGTGTGTTGGCATTTCTTCATTTAGGTCCTATTTGGCTTGATGGAGTAATGTGTTGCGATCCTTGATGTTTCTTTGGTGACACTTAATAGTGTTTGTGGTCGAAGGCTTGGGTCATATCTAAGTTAAGTAACCGACTTGATTTGGATCACTTTGAAGATAAACATAATTTTTATATCTTATATTATAATAGTTCTTGGCTGACCGAGTGGTTGATTATTCTTTGTGATTGGTTTAAATGAGAGATCATTTTGTAATTGTGAGGGTGAGAGAAAGGCATCGAACTTAAGGAGAATTGCTGATATTTTTATTCTACATTTAAGGCAAAGTTTGTACTTCATTGGAACTGTATTGGTGTTGGAGATGCTATTTTTTAGTTCGATTGTAATGGACTGTATGTCCACCCTATTGTAATTGAAGATAGATCAGTGAACCCGACTGAGGGCCAGATTTGTGATTGTATTGTGAGAAATGAGATCTGGGCAGTAAGCCTGAAGATTGGGTTGTAAGCCTATCATTGCTAGTGCATCCTTTGTTCTTGTGGGTTTGAATCCCACTGACATTTTCCCTTAACCAGGTTTCCTCGAGAACAAATCTTGGTGTTCTGTGTTATATATTGTGAATCTTGCATTACTGTTATCTTTTAGATATAAGTGGCTAAAGTGAAATTAAATTATTAGGTGTTTAAAAAGTATTCACCCCCCTCTTAGTTTTTCTTGCCTTCCTTTGGGCCTAATAGAAATATCTATCACCATAATAGTTTCTTGTCCTTGTAGGAACACACAAACTTGTATGTACCAAATCTAGAAATCCATTTGAAGTATATGTCTTATTCTTAAAAGTGATCTAGTTAACTTTCCCAATTAACATTCCTTGCACAAATTGTTAGACTTCATTAGCTTAGGAAAATATCTGACAACATTAACTTAGTGCTAACCTTCACATGTTATTAAAGTTTACATGGAAAAATCCTCTATGCCACAACCAACTATAATCAAGCTTTGCAATAAGACATATGTTCTCAACAATTTTTAAATGATATAGATTACTAGCAGTTTGTGTACATGATGCAATCAACTTTCCATTGCTTCCAATGATTTTTCACACTCCGTATATGAGTTTCAATTTGTAATCCTTGTCTAGTAGTTGTCCAACGCTCAACAAGTTATGGCTTAATCCTTCAACATACATAACATCATTAGTACTACTTTTACCATCAAGAGTAATAGATCCTTTCCCTATTATGAAGAAATGTATGTTGTTAGCGAACCTAACACCATTGCCATCATAATCTTCAAGCTTCATAGGCTTATTCTTATCTCCAGTCATATGATGTGAACATCCACTATCAATGACCCATTCATCTCTTTTAACAAAATGTGAAACCAAGGCTTTCTCTTCCTTAGGATTATCTTCTTTAATAGAAATAAGCACAATCTCTTCATCACTAGCACCATATTCATCATCAATCACACCTTCTTCAACAACAAAAAAAATTCTATGATTCTTAGGATGAAATTTCCTAGATTTGACCTTAGATTCCTTTGAGAATTTATTTGGACATCTACATGAAATATGACCAATCTTATTACAAGAAAAAAATTTCAAGGGAAACTTTCCTTCATACTTACCAGAGCCTTTAGGAAATCTTCTTTCAATCAAGGCTTCAAGTTAATCGATCTTTCTTTCCTCTTCCATGATCTCTTCCCATTTTTTAGCATAGTAATTGTGTTTTATTACTCTAGAAGAGCTCTCTCCCTGATCATTCTTGGTCACATTGGCTTTGAATGTAGCTTCAACTTTCAAAATTTCCTTAGCAAGAGCGGTCATCTCATAAGCACATAGTCTACCCATCAATGATTCTCTTGTAATGTTTTTCACAATCATAATCTCTTTAATAAATGCAACTTTCTCATTGTAACATGTAGACACTGATCTAAATTTTTTGTATATGGCTTCATTACATTCTAAGGTACCATGAACACATTTGATTGAAATAACCAGATCATTCAACCTCTAAATATAGGATGAGATAGTCTTTCTTTTACTCATCTTTATATCCTCATACTTTTTTTTTTCAGTCTCTGCAACTTGGCTTTCTTTACATACTTGTCACCTTCATAAATCATTTCTAGTTTAGTCCATATCTCATGCACTATCCTCAATCCATAGATTTGATAATGTTCTATATCTGATAGGGAATTGATCAAAGCTTCCCTTGATAACATATTTTCCTTGAATTTCTTCTTCTCATCAGCAATATCCTGAGTTAGATGGTTAGGAATAGAATAAGTTGACACCGTGATCTCCCAATATTCATCTCCCATACATATTAGATTAGTAGTCATTCAATCTTTCTATATCAGGTAGTTTGCTCCATCAAACTTCTGATTGTCTTTCCTAATTCTTGTAATGTCAGTTCTCCTTCAAGTGCTTAATATTTTCCAAATCTCTGATACCAATTGTTAGGCGCAAAGAATACAAGCAAAAATAAGAGGGGGGTTGAATCAGTTTTACTCATAGTTATTAAAACATTAACAATTGAATCACTTACAGGTCTAAAAGATAAGCAATAATCTAATATCCATAATACACAACTCACAACACCAGATTTGTTCATGAGGAATCCTGGTTAAGGGAAAAACCCAGTTGGAGTCAAACCCACAAGATAAATGTACTTTGCTAAAAGTACCACCCAGTTAAGTGCAAATTGGAACAAAAAAAGAATGTAATTTCATCCACAAGCCCACTTCCCAAATAAAAATACTCACAATACAATGATCTAGCCCTCAGTCAGGTTCACCAATCAATCTCTGATAATAGTTAAAAAGGGTGGATAAACTGTCCAATACAACCGAACCGACTTACAACATCTGTAATGCCTATACAATTCCAATGAAGTACAATTTCTGCCTCAGTTTCAGAATACAAACATTTCTTTCACCACATACTACACACACATCACAATCAAAAATTATTTCCCATTTATACATATTATAATAAATAGAAATAATAAGGTCAGCTAAGACCTATACATATAAATAATATGAATATTAAGCTCAAACACCAATGCAATTTCAAATAAAGCCGACTAGGACTTAGACACTGAAATACTAGCACCAGATAAATCAATCATAACTCACTCCAACTATCATGTAAAGCTCTTTAAGTTTACTAGAATCAAATACAAACATATCTAAACCATCACATATGGTCACAACACAAGATCAACAACATATAACTTGAACAACTGAAATCCTCTCTACTGAAAAAAATAAACTGTCTACAACATCAATAAAAAAACATTAATGCCAGCACACATAGACAACGTCTAATAAAAAATCTATGACATGCTCAAAAATATTCCAACAAAAACATATGAAGTGTTTAACATCTATTTTTTTTAACTTTTAAAGGAGCTGATTTGTGCATATATCTGATGCAATTGTAACAGCTCATTTTATTTACTTATTCTAAACTAGGTATTGAGCTCTCTGGTAATGAGCCTCAACATTTTGGGTAGTGAGATCTCTGGCAATGAGCCATGTGGTGAGCACTTGTAATATCTTATAACTAGTTATATTATATTAAGAGTTAACCCTCTCTGTGGTTTTTCCTATTTGGATCTTCCACAAAACAATCTTGTGTTCTCTTGTGCATGTGATGTGTTTAATCATTTATTTATTTGATTACATGCTTCTTTCGATTGTATGATTAATGAGGATAATTTGGAACTAATATAATAAAGCTAATTTTAAGGATTTAAGGGAATATTGATTCCCCCCTCCTCTTAGTATTCTATCCGTACAACAATTTATATTAGATCTTAGTCCCTTGCTTTGGATTAACCATGTGAGGGAGATATTGTAGGTTGAACAAATGGCATCTAAGGAAAACATTGAAGAAAGTTAATTTTATGGAGAATTACAAACCACTCTTGAAGATCTTAAGAATGTAGCAAGTGAGAACAAGGACTTGAAAGAAAATATCAAGGAAGAAATGAATTTGTTAGAAAATTGAGAGAACATATTAAGAAGTTCAAGGAAAGACATAGGGAGGTCAACAAATAATTGAAGAAAGCTAATAAAACAATCGTCAATTTGAAGATACAAGTTGAAGCTAGTAAGAAAAATCTTAGAATATCTGAATGGATTAATCAAACAAAAAATTGAGGAATGTGCAAAGATGGAGTAGGAAATAGTAAGCTTGAAATCAAAAGGAAAACTCAATGAGTACACACTAAAACTTGATGAAATGATGGTTGCACAAAAGACTTTGAAAGACAAAAGTGGATTAAGCTTTGAAGAAAGTGAAAGATCAAATCAAAATACCAAAGACAAAGGTAAAATGGAGAAGATCAAAACTAAAAAGAATACTAATGAAAAATTATAGGAAAGAATCTCTAGAATGAGAATAATTTTGCAAGAAAACAACCGGTTAGACAACCCAAAGCTCAAAGGTACCCTTATTTTAATGGTTATTGTTTTTATTGTAACAATTTTAGACATAGGATTATAAAATGCCAAAGTAGAGTAAATAAAAATATTTAGTGCTTCACTTGTAAGTGATTTGGTCACAAGTATAGTAACTTATATAGAATCAAATGATGAATGGAAGAAATAGACCCTTTTATAGTTATTGTCAATTTTGCAATGGATTTGGACACAAAGGTGATTAGTGTTGATCTCGAGTAACTAGTACAAGGAATTCAAGATAGAAAAACATCAATTGATTTAATTGTAATCACAATGGACATATTTCTAAGAATTGTATAAGCATAAGCTTGATACAAGATACACCATAAAAAAGGAATAAGACTGCAAATATATTTGATATATAAGAAGTGATGAATGAAATGAAAAGGATCTAGAGAAAGAAAGAAGTTTCAATAGATAATACTATTGCACCTAGCTCTAGTGCAGAGACTTCCTCCAGAAACTAGTTCAAAATTATTTGGCTACAGGGGAGCTATCTTCATAATATTTTTCCCTGGACAAAGGAATTTATGTTTTTATTAGAGTGACATGTTGAGATATATGAAAAATTGACGAGTTTGAACTATTGAAGAAAATTACGACATAAAATATTGATATATGGAAGTTTGAAAATTATTGGAAGATGATTGTACACTCAGGAAGGATGTGTTTAGAAACTTTTTGATGACAAGAAATTTTAGTGGAAAAAATCTAATTCTACTCAAAGGTATACTTAGCAGATTTTTTATGTTCATTTTCACATCAATGATTTGAAGAATTTTGAGGAGCAGAAAGTAACTTGAAGCAGAAGCTACAATCGATTGTAATAAGCTATTTATAATATCTTAGGGATTATAAAAAATAGTGTTTTGCAAATATGTACCTCTCTTATATATGGAAAATTTAGGGAGGAATAGATAAGAGATACTTTTGTTGGTTATTTTTCAGATAAAAAAGAAGCTATCAAGGCTGTTATAGGTATTTTCTTAGAGGTGTTCGTACCTATAATGAAATTAGTAAAGAACAAAGAAGTTGGAGCTCTAACAAGTGTGATGGGAGATAAAAGGGAATTAAAAATTGACACCATTACTGATCCATTAGTCATGTATGTAGATTTTAGAATAACATACAAAATATTATTTCAAATTAGAGAAGGATCCACTTCCACCATTGCTATGTATATTTCCTATCATATAATTAAAGAAGGATTAGAATATGATTTGTGTGAGATATCAAGATAGAAACTTATGAACAACTTTATGTTAACCAAGAATGAGGGTTATGCTTTTCGATTTGGATCTCTACTTGTTTGTTTAATGTTCTAATTTTTGAATTAACTACCATTGAAGGATAATATTGCTTGGTCTAAAAATTTTCCTATAGGGAAGAAGATATATATTTATTTGAATTAATTGGATGTTGGATGTTGATGAGATGTTTTTTAGATTGTGCATATATATGCTAGCATTAATGTTTTGTCATTGATTTCAACATTCTTCTACTATTGATGACAATATTCCTAGTATGTTTAGTGAGGTTGAATTAGTTGGTACAGATTTTACACAAAAGATCTATAGTTATGATCATGCAGTTGTGTTTTGAGATGTCTATAGTTGATGCATGCTAGTTCACATATGTAAGAGTGATGATTTGTGAGAGTTATGATTAATTTATTATAGATTGGTATTTTGGTTATTCAGGAAGTGACAAAGTTTTAGTTTTTGGATCGGTATGGATCAGTGTTAAAGAGTTGTTGGTTTCTGACTTGGTACTAAGTTTGGGATGTGCATATGTATCCTCAACTCAAGTGGTTTGTGATTTGGATACTGGAAAGCTATTTTTCTTGAGTAACAGAGGTTGTAGATATCATTGCTGATGAATAGTGCAAAGATGGATCTATATCTTGAGTTCATGTTGATGCTAAGGTTGTTGAGGTACTTTGTATTTCTTATTGATGTTTCTTGATTGTGTTTTGATCATGTTGTTGGTTTTCATTGGTCGAAGTGATCGGGTTGCATGATTCTCATGTAACATTTTGTGTTCTTCATTTGGTCTTAGCCAACTTTATGATGTAACATGCTATGAAGGTTTAGAGCATGATTTCTCAATCTGGAGCATGTTCAAGGTTATTGAAATGGGTCATTGCAATGTCTTGGCCTACATTCAATCGATTGCATCATGGAATGAATTGTAATTTATTTATTGTTGGAAATTAGGTCCTTGGCCAAACTAGTTAAGATGAGTTGATGGATTGTATTTATAGATGTAATTTTTTGAAGTTGTGAGTGAGAGAGAATGTGTGTACATATGAGATAAATGATGTATATGATGTTGTATGAAGAGGTATGAGTGGAATCTAAATAAGTCAAAGATTTGTGTGCTTCATTGGAACTATTTTGGCATAATAGATGCTACCAGTTAGTTCATGTATTTGGACTTTAAGTCCTCTTTGATCTATGATCAATTTTAAGGCAGTGAGCCTTGTTGTAATTATGTTTGAGTAGTGAGCTCTAGCCAGTGTTCTTGAATGCATTTGCATTCCCCTTTTGTAATACTCCCATTAGGGTGGTGTTATCCAAATTTCCCCATCCTGTCAAATTTGGCTACAAGTAGAGTAAATGTGGCTCCCACAAGGGTAGAGCCCAGCTTGTATGTTTTTGTGTTCTACCTGGTCTTATCCTAGTTTTCTGCATTTTCCTAGGTATCTGGTTTGCTCTTGTCAAAGAAATAGCTTAGGTGATGATTAAAACCCTAAGCAGTTTGAGAAAAACCCTAGTTCTCTAAGACTTGTTATTTTTCCTTGTTACCTTTTTCGAGTAGCTTAAGTGATCCTTTAAGCATGTGCACTTTTCAAATCATCCTTTAGTCTTTCAGTCTTTTAGTCGCACTGAATCTATAACGGACAATCATACAGTCTCTCTGTATTTATCATGAGGTCTTTTAGCTCTACAGGTGAGCGGGTGAATGGATTATCATGCAGTCACGTAGTCACGACGGTTTTGCTAATGTTACCTTCTAGCTTGCAAGTGTGCGATCAAAAGAAAAAGAAGTCATCATTCACTCGCTGAGGGTTATTTTTCTCATCACTCACTCGCCATGAAAATCCACCTTATGCCTTTATGTTCGCGGGTGTGTGATCAAAAGGAACTTTATGCTTGTCGCTCACTTGCTGAGCCAAACCACTTAACATCTAAAGTTGTGCGAGTGTGCGACACGGTCTATATTACAGGTATATGTTGTTATCACTCAATCGTGTAGGATAGGCATTGAGTCAAAAAAGCACTGTGACTGTGCAATCAAAGGAAATTATATGTTATCGCTCACTCGCCATGAATTTTAACTTTATGTCTTCGATCTCATGAGTGTGTGGTCAAAGGGAATTTTATGCTTGTTGCTCACTCGCTGACCTAATCACTTAACATATTTTTGGTGTACGAGTGTGCGATGAGGTCTATATTGCAAGAAATGAAGGTTCATCACTCACTCATTGAGGGTTATATGTTGCCATCACTCGCTTGCAATGAATTTTTACTTCAAGTCTTCGAGCTCACGAGTGCATTACCGAAGGAAGTCATATGTCGTCGCTCACTCGCTCAAGCTTAGCAGTTAAAAATAAAAGTGCTGCGAGTATGTGACTGATCAAGGAGTTATAATTCATCACTCACTCGCACAGGTTAAGGACCCAAATCAAAAGGTACTGCGAGTATGCGATAAGGAGAAAAAGGTAGTCATTGCTCAGTCGCCACAAGTTAAAAACCAAATCAAAAAGTGTTGTGAGTAAGTGAATCGCACAAGGAATTTCATGCCATCACTCAGTCGCAGAGAAAGTTTTCAATGCCTGGTTGATGCTTCGAGTGCACGATAGGGTGCCACATGGCTAAATCAGATTTGATTTCAAAGACAAAGTAAATATAAAGATAGAAGATCAATAATTGTTCTTTAAACAAGAAATTAAGATATTTTCTCGGCTGTTGATTAAGCATTCTGCGCCACTTGTGACCATTATTTTCAAATATTTAAATGTTCAAATCTGATTCTCAAAGTCCATGGTGATGGCGTGATTTTTTCAAGTTCCAGATAGAGAGATGAGTCGATCCAACTTCTCTGATCACATTTATGGAAAAGTGGGATATTTTCAAAGATATATCTGATCATCTCAGATATTTCTAAGATGGATTGATGAACAAAATTGACAGTTTTAGGGTTCTAAATTATTTATGCAAAATATATTGTAACCCTAATTCTTAAGAATTGGATTGACTCTTGAGCCTGGATGCTAGAGGAGCATGTCTATAAGTAGTTTTTAGAGCTTTTAGAGCTGAGAGTTTGTTAGTTGGTGTAAGATTTTATGTGGAATCTTCTCCTCCCTCAGGTTTTCACTTTGTTGTAATCTTTCATTGAATTCCTGACTCTCTATGATCTTTCTATGGCATTTTCTCTGCCCTCAAGCTTTTCCTTGTTTGTATTTCTCTTACTCAATATAATACAATGACTTATGTTATAGAAATCTTGGAGTTCCTGGTCCTTCCTTTCTTTCAGCATCTTTGTGTACTACTGTGGGTGATCTGATTTAAGTAATATTGTGGATTTTGTTCATCCCTGGTTATTTTGTCTCATTCCTATGCCTATTTACTAGAGTGAATGTTTTCTTGTAGGTCACAGTCTGTGTCTATTACCTTAAGAAATCTATTGTTTGTGAAATCTTCTCTTTCCTTGAATAACCTCTTTCTATTTTAGACCTCTCTGTGAAACACTTATGCAAGCCTATTCAGAAAGATTGTGTTCTATTAGATCTAAGAATCTTCATGCTAGTTTACTCACTATGTTATGGTTCATGTTACCTTCAGTGTATCACCTAGTAGGATAATTTTCTTTCCAGTTATTTCCCTTTCAAACATTCCTTTTATCCCTTTCCCTTCCAAGTTTACTTTTCATGTCAAAAGAGCAGATTAGGTGATTATCCAAGAGGAACTAACCTAGAATCCGGAGGCTTCACTTCAGTTAGAAAAGGTCCCACAACCTTGAAGTGATTCCCATGTTATACTAGATTATCAAGACTACGAGAGCTTGAATAGGGTGCAAAATTTATTGTATAACAGTTCTAGCACACCCAGTGGGATCACAAAAAGAAGTTCATCTCTCAAAGCTATGTTATCTATGATATGCTAATAACATAGTACAGACCTAGAGGTGGTCATTATCTACATATCTGGCAACTCCAAAGGGTCTACTAGCTTCAAAGGTCAAGTGTCCCACCATGTATAACAGTTCTGGCATGCCCGATGGGACCACAAAGAAGTTCATCTTTCAAGACTATGTTATCTCTGATATGCTGATAACATAGTGCAAACCTAGAAGTGCTCATTGTATGCATATTTTGTGACTCCAAAGGGTCTACTGGTTTTAAAGATCAAGTGCTGGTATGTTTTAAATCTTTTATATATTCAAAGTTCTAGCTAATTGCATGAGTAGACATGTCAAGTCATTATGGACAGTCAGGTTACTCACCATCATATCATGAGAATAGTGCTCAATGGGCTAAGCAGCAACCATATGAAAATAATCCAAAGACAATTTTTATTCCAAGCTATTATACCATAGCAGGTTATCAATATATCTAGCATGCCCCAAATCAATATGCCCTTGCACAAGCTTATGAGCAGGCTCTCCAACAAGAAGGATCATGGGCTCAAAGGAAACAACAAGAGAGTCAGGAGTATCTAGCTCATCATGCTTACCACCCACCCCCCTTCTTAGGATGATTGGAAACATACTTAGAATTATAACCAGTCCTAAGGAGGCTATTTCATGCCTAATCAACATGAAATTTTTTCCAATCAGCCTCAAAGCTCGGACCTTGTTGAATTTAGGGAGGAGTGTGAAAAGACAAAGAATATGTTTCTTGAATTATCTAATCAATTGTCAAAAATGAAGGGCCAACAAGAAATGGAAGCTCAAAGTTATGAGCGAGAGTTAGTTTCCAACCAAGTGGCAGAAACTCTAGGTGATGAGCAGCAAAGGAACCAATGGGAAGAAGAGCTTAATTGACAAATTGCTGCCACAACAACAAATATGAGATCACAAACTATTGAACAAAAGCCTCAAGAGGTTAGAATTCCAAGCTAGAGTACTCCCATGTGCCAAGAGCCTACACATGAAGAACCTATAGAGCGTTCATTTCCAAGTTTTAGGAACATCCTTCAAGAAAATGAACCTATTATAGAGTGATTGCAGCCTTGTTGTGATCAACAACAACCTAGGGATTGTATTGAGACAGAGCCAGTTGCAAAGGAGCAGCAAATGTTAGATAGGGTCTTCAATTTTCCAAGCTTCAAAGAAGGTATGCCTTCTATTTCTACATCTGAACACTCTCAATTTCATATCCCAAGTTTTAAAGGAAAGCATTCTTTCCAAGAACCTGTACTTGAGATTCAGTCCACCACTCTGCAAGGGCATTTCTTTCAAGACATTTGTTTATCCCAAGAGACCCCTTTGGTCTCTCAAGATATTGAACTGCCATGGCAACCTTCATGGACTCTACCTCCTAGCTGTCAAATGCCAAGATACTAGTCAAGCATCAGGGTAGGGACTTGTGGTAGATGAGCCTTCATGTGATGAAAAAATGGAGATTGATGCTCAAACTAAGCTCTTGGTGGATTTATTTGATGAGCTTCCCCTTTTTGTTGATGAAGAAGAAGACATGCCATTACCTATGGCTGAAGGTCAATTAGGACAGAAGGATCACCAACAATAAGGGATTGATAAAGAGGAAGATGCTATGATTTTGTTGGATGAGTTGCCTAATTTTGTTGAGTAGGATGAGAAAGATAGAGTGATGACCACATCTATAATTTTGTAGCAGCTAGAGGGGATTGATCATGATAATGTGCTAATTCATTCAAGCCTACAGTTATGGAAGAGATTTTCCAAGGAAAGAACATGGACAAAATCCTTGAAGAGAATTATATTTCCAACATCATAGAGGTTTTTTGTGACAAATTGAATGGAGAATCCCTATTCCCTGGAGTAGAGGTTCAAAGTTATGTGCCTGTTGAAAGAGGCCTAGTCTTGGATTGCTCTCTTCCTAAAGACTTTATAAATCAACATGAGTTAGAAGCAATTCCAAACCTTCAAGGGATTAACACTTGTGAAGAGCTATCTTCTTTTTCTATTGTGGATAATGATCCTATGACTATGGAGAATGAATTGACAAGGTTTCCTGTACTAGAGTCTAACTCTCAAGATTTAAATGCAAATCACAAAGAAGAAACCACCAGGAGAGTTTTTTTTTTCAGACTTTCAAGAGGCTGCTCCATCAGATACTTCCTAGAAGGAGTTTATTGAGACATCCTCATATGATCAATTTGAGGTGAGTAAATTTGATCCCATTTTTCAGAAGGTAGTTCGTTATTATTTGACATACTTTTATGTGCCTCATATCTTTTTAGCTATCCTTATGCGTCCAATGCAAGATATCCCAATGAGGAAGGGTAGTTATTTCAACATTCTAGTAAATGGTTTTGTTTAACTAGTTTCTGTAGTGGTTAGTTTAGATTAGGTTAGCTTTTCCCTATTTTCATCCAAGTGCTTGTGTACAAGTAGTTTGTTTCTGTTTGTATATAGTCCTTTTCCCTGTTTTGGTTCATTGTCCCTCTCCTGGTTTCAATCCTTTTGCTTCCTAGAAAGTTTTTTGTGTGCTCAAATGTTGACTCTTGTGCCCAATGGAATGTAAAAGGCCACTGGTTTTTAATGTCTAGCAAACTATCATCCAACAGAAATTGCCAAAATGTTATCCAAATTTCCCCATCCTGTCAAATTTGGCTACAAGTGGAGTAAATGCGGCTCCCACAAGGGTAGAGCCCAGCTTGTATGTTTCTATGTTTTGCCTAGTCTTATCCCAGTTCTCTGCATTTTCCTAGGTCTCTAGTTTGCTCTTGTCTGATAAGTAGCCTAGGTGATGATTAAAACCCTAAGTAGTTTGAGAAAAACCCTAGTTCTCTAAGACTTGTTATTTTTCCTTGTTACCTTTTTCGAGCAAATTAAGTGATCCTTTAAGCATGTGCACTTTTCAAATCATCCTTTAGTCTTTCAGTCACATAGTCACACTGAATCTATAAGGGACAATCATTCAGTCACGTTGTATTTATCATCAGGTCTTTTAGCTCTACGAGTGAGCGGGTGAATGGATTTTCATGCAGTTGTGCAGTCGCGATGATTTTGATAATGTTACCTTCCAACTCACGAGTGTGTGATCAAAGGAAAAAGAAGTCATCACTCACTCACTGAGGGTTATTTTTCTCATCGTTCACTCACCATGAAAATTTACCTTATGCCTTTACATTCGCGGGTGTGCGATCAAAAGGAACTTTATGCTTTTCGCTCACTCGCTGAGCCGAACCACTTAACATCTAAAGTTGTGTGAGTGTGCGACATGGTCTGTATTGTAGGTATATGTTGTTATCACTCAATCGCGCATGATAGGCATTGAGTCAGAAAAGCATTGCAACTGTGCAATCAAAGGAAATTATATGTTATTGCTCACTCGCCATGGATTTTCACTTTATGTCTTCGAGCTTGCAAGTGTGCGGTTAAAGGGAATTTTTTTCTCGTTGCTCACTTGCTGAGCTAATCACTTAACATATTTTGTTGTGTAAGTGTGCAAAGAGGTCTATATTGTAGGAAATGAAGGTTCATCGCTCACTTGCTAAGGGTTATATGTTGCCATCACTCGCTCACAATGAATTTTTACTTCAAGTCTTCGAGCTCGCGAGTGTGCGATCGAAGGAAGTCGTATGTCATCGCTTAGTCACTCAAGCCTAGCAGTTAACAATAAAAGTGTTGCGAGTATGTGATTGATCAAGGAGTTATACTTCATCGATCACTAGCATAGGTTAAGGACCCAAATCAAAAGGTACTACAAGTATGCAATAAGGAGAAAAAGCTAGTCAGCGCTCAATCGCCATAGGTTAAAAACCAAATGAAAAAGTGTTGCAAGTAAGAGAGTCGCACAAGGAATTGTATGCCATCGCTTAGTGGCAGAGAAAGTTTTCAATGCCTGGTTGATGTTTGAGTATGTGATAGGGTGCCACATGGATAAATCAAACTTGATTTCAAAGATAGAGTAAAGATAAAGATAGAAGATCAATGGTTGTGTTTTAAATAGGAAATCACGATATTTTATCGGTCATTGATTAAGCATTTCGCACCACCTTTGACCGTTATTTTCAAATATTCAAATGTTCAAATCTGATTCTCAGAGTCCATGGCAGTGGCGTGATTTTTTCAAGTTGCAGATAGAGAGATGAGTCAAGCTGACTTATCTGATCAAATTTATGGCAAAGTGGGATATTTTCAAAGATATATTTGATCTTCTTAGATATTTCTAAGATGTATTGATGAGAAGAATTGGCAGTTTTAGGGTTCTGAATTGTTTATGCAAAATCTATTGTAACCCTAATTCTTAAGAATTGGACTGACTCCTAAGCCTGCGTGCTAGAGGAGCATGTATATAAGTATTTTTTAGAGATTTTAGAGCTGAGAGTTTGTCAGCTGGTGTAAGATTTTCTATGGAATCTTCTCTGTCCTCAGGTTTTCACTTTGTTATAATCTTTCATTGAATTCCAGACTCTGTATGAGCTTTCTGTGTCATTTTCTCTGCCCTCAAGCTTTTCCTTGTTTGTATTTCTCTTACTGAATATAATATAGTGACTTATGTTAGAGAAATCTTGGAGTTCCCGAGCCTTCCTTTCTTTTAGCATCTTTGTGTACTACTATGGGTGATCTGATTTAAGTAATCTTATGGATTTTGATCATCCCTAGTTATTTTGTCTCATTCCTGTGCCTATTTGCTGGAGTGAATGTTTTCTTGCAGGTCACAGTATATGTCTATTCCCTTAGGAAAGCTATTGTTTGTGAAATATTCTCTTTCCTTGAATAACCTCTCTCTATTTCAGACCTCTCTATGAAACACTTATGCAAGCCTATTCAGAAAGATTGTGTTCTATTAGATCTAAGAATATTCATGCTAGTTTACTCACTGTGTTATGGTTCATGTTACCTTCGATGTATCACCTAGTAGGAATATTTGCTTTCTAGTTATTTCCCTTTCAAGCATTCCTTCTATCCCTTTCCCTTCCAAGTTTACTTTTCATGTCAAAAGAGAAGATTAGGTGATTATCCAAGAGGAACTGGCCTAGAATCTGGAGGCTTCACTTTAGTTAGCAAAGGCCCCACAACCTCGAAGTGATTCCCATGTTATACTAGATTATCAAGAATATGAGAGCTAGAATTGGGTGAAAAATTTAGTGTATAACAGGTACAATATTTATTATTGAGTGCACTCATCTTGTGGGTTCCATCCCCACCATGGGTTTTCCCCTAACAGAGTTTCCAAGTTAAAAATATTGGTGTTATGTGTTTCTTATTATGTTGAGATGTTGCTTTCATGTTTATCGTCTAGATCTGGGATTAACGTTTGTAAGTTGTTTAAAGTTTATTGATAATGTATCCTAACTAATTCACCCCCTCTCAGTTGTGTGTGCTTCTTAAGGTCTAAAATTGGTATCAAAGATAGTGTCCTCTTTGAGAATCTTGACCGCTTGAGGAGATATGGGATGTCGACCTTTGAGAAATATAGTCTGAGATTTGAAGGAAAAAATTATACTATATAGAAGGACCAGCTGATTATACTCTTGAGATTTCTTAGCGAAGAACATTGGGCTGTTACAAAGAAAAAATACAAGCCTCCTAATGATCTTGCTACTGTGATTGCTGATGAGAAGAAAGAATATGAGATTAATACCAAAGCATATGAAGCCTTGAAGAGTGCCTTATCAAATGCTAAATATACAAATGTTCTAGGGTTGGATGCTTCACATGAAGTATGGGAAAAGTTAGAAACATTATATGAAGGAGACAAGTTTGTGAAGAAAGCGAAGCTACAAATCCTGAGAGGAAAATATGAAACATTAAGGATGAGCGAAGATGAGAACATTACTATCTATGTGAATAAGATCACTGACCTTGTTTATGGAATTAGATGCGCTGGTGGAACATTAGAATAAGAGGAGATTGTTTCTAATTGGGCTGTTACAAAGAAAAAATACAAGCCTCCTAATGATCTTGCTACTATGATTGCTGATGAGAAGAAAGAATATGAGATTAATACCAAAGCATATGAAGCCTTGAAGAGTGCCTTATCAAATGCTAAATATACAAATGTTCTAGGGTTGGATACTTCACATGAAGTATGGGAAAAGTTAGAAACATTATATGAAGGAGACAATTTTGTGAAGCAAGCGAAGCTACAAATCCTGAGAGGAAAATATGAAACATTAAGGATGAGCGAAGATGAGAACATTACTATCTATGTGAATAAGATCACTGACCTTGTTTATGGAATTAGATGCACTGGTGGAACATTAGAATAAGAGGAGATTGTTTCTAAAATTATGAGATCCTTGCCTCCTGCTTACGATTATAAATTTGTAGCTATTGAAGAAATCATAATGGTGGCTATTGTGACAAGAGATACATTGGTTAGTAATTTATCTTCTTTTAAATGAGTTAATTTGGAAATAGATTTCATAAAGTTGAATCAACATTTAAAGCTACTATTTCTAAAGAAAATAAAATATATGACCCTAGTAAAAGTTCATCTAAGCTTGGTAAATATGCTAAGGAATGGGAACAAATTAAGAAAGAAGAAAGATAGCTTGAAGAGTTTGAAGCCCTATTTGAAAAGAAGCTACCTAAGGGATCTGGTAAGTATGAAGGAAAGTTTCTTTTGAAATGTTTTGCATGTAATAAGATTGGTCACATTGCTTCTAAATGTCCTAAAAAAGAGCCTAAGCACAAGCATAAAAATTTCATGCATAAATATCTATTAGAATTCATCGAATTCATAAGCCAAGATCACCTACAACAAAATAACCTGTCACAAAGAAAATAACGGAGACACAACTTAGAATGTGCGAGAAATATGAAATATCATTTAGAGAAGGAATTGAAGGAATTCCTAAGAGAGATACAATAATTACAAAGTGATGAATCCTAATAAAGGAGATCAAAACCCTAAGAAGGGTGGAGAAACCTAGGTTGCATGAATAATTAATAAAAGAATCAATTATTGCATGCCTAAAGTTTAGCTTAAGTGAAATAGAGATAAAAAGTGACTTAATAATTAAATCAATAATGATTTAATTAATAAGTGAAAGGTGACTTAATAATTAAACAATAATGATTTAATTAATAAGTGAAAATGCCTTTTTAACTCTAACACCCCCCTTAAGATAAACTTAGGGAGAAGCTAAAAACCTAGAAACAACTATTGAAAGTAAGAAAATGGGTCCTCACAACAAGGCCTGATGAGGTACCCAAGTGCAAAAATATCCGTAAAGATGAGAAAAGGATAAAAACCACTGGGAAAAACCCCTCTTTGAAAAGAGATGAAGCCTAGTGAAGGACTGAAGAAGCCTCCAAACTAGAAAATGTCCCAGAAAATAGGAACAAAGAAAGAACATGTAGAACACCTCTAAAACATGAAACTACAAACATTGTCAAAGAACTGCTCTGTATGAGTTCCCTTAAATGACACTACTCGAATTAGGATGGAAAATAAGGAAAACATCATAACTCAAAGATACATATGGAAAAAATGCCAAGTCTGAAGTCTCCAATATAGGAATGAAAGAAGAGTGTCCATATAGTAAATGATCCATCTCACCAAAATGCATAGGTACTAGCCACTGCATCCGCCTAGTATATAGGAACAAATACTAAACACATAAAATAAATCTATCAAACCAAGGAAGCATATAGAACCAATAGGAAATACCCCCCATAATGCTGATTAGGGAGAGGTATAACAGATACACTGAAAGACTGCCAAGAATAATTGCATGATGAAGAATGTACAAGCACAAATAAAGTATAATGTCAAGGATGATCAGTCATTGACAAACATGAGGCTAATGTCATGGAAGGAACAATCACTTGACAAAGGTTCAACAACCCCCCATGGAACTTTATAATATAGTGCGAGTACAATCAAGCACAAAATGTGCGGGATCCCAAGCATGCATGAGGGCACTTTATCTCAGTGCGTTTGCATAAAATAGATGCTACAAAAAAAGATGTATATAATATCCAGGGATGACTGAAAGCTAAAGAAACATATGTAACAGCTAAAAAGGAGTCATCCCATGCACAAAAAATGATCCCAAGACCTGAAACATCCAAGATATGCACCATAATGCCAAAAATAAAAAAAAATGAATAAAATATACCTAGAGAAGATTTTGGTAGTGAGACCCATACAAGAAGAAGGATTACTGAACCATCTTTTTGACGCCATGCATAAGTCAAAAAATGGAGTTCAGAGGAGCAAGATATAGTGATCAGAGCACAAAATGGAGCCCTAAATTTGAGTGGAAAAACACCCTACAAGACAGAAAAATTAGATAACTAAACTTGAAAAAATAGATTGGTCTCAGAACCAACTTTCCGTCAATATCCTGTTTGGCAAAAAATGCCTCTGTTTGCTCAAGTTATGAGAAAAAAACCACCAGGAGGTCAAAAACTTAAATGAACCTCATGAAGCCTTAGCTAAAATTGGTGGAGCCTTGATAAACTGGCGATTCTCCAAATCTAGTCTACCTCCATATTTTCGGCCAAATTTGGCAGAAAAAAAAATTATTATTATTTTTTTGTGTAAAAAAATAATAGAAAAAATAGAAATTATTTTTTTTAAGAAAAAAAAATTAAAAAAACATGCATATATATATTTTTAAGAACAAAAAATATTAAAAAAAATAGTGGGACCACCTAGGGCCAGCGACGGCTCCCTTTGGGGCCCACGGCCTTGGGGCCTGCGTGGCTCCCTTTGGGCCCGTGGCCTTGGTGCCTGCACGGTCCCTTGGGGGCCCGCGGCCTTGGGGCATGCGGGTACTCTTGGGGCCCGTGGTCCTTTAGTCTGTGTAGACCCTATGGGGCCTACATGGCCTGGGGCCCGTGGGCACCAATTTTTTTTCTTTTCACTTCTGCCTCCACCTTGATTTTCGTGCCCAGAAAATAGGCATGTGCAAAAACAAATATCCTCAAATGGAAACTTTGCCCAAATATGACGTGCCTTTTATGAAAATAGGGGTTTTTGGGCATTTTGAGTACATACGTGATGTCTATTTGTGCCCAAAGTTCTCCAAATAAAAAATCCCTTCCAGATCCACACAAACAAATCTAAAAAATTGAAAACCTTGACGCTCCAAAAAATCTTCAAAAAACCTAAGAACAGGCTGCTCCAGGTGGGCTCTGATACCATGTTAGAGTTCATCGAATTTATAAGCCAAGATCACCTGTAGAAAAATAACCTGTTACAAAGCAAAGAATGGAGACACAACTCAGAATGTCTGAGAAATATGAAATATCATTGAAAGAAGGAATTGACAGAATTCCTGAGAGAGATACAATAATTACAAAGTGATCAATCCTAAGAAAGGAGATCAAAACCCTACGAAGGGTGGAGAAACCTAGGTTGCATGAATAATTAATAAAAGAATCAATTATTGCATGCCTAAACTTTAGCTAAAGTGAAATAGAGATAAAAAGTGACTTAATAATTAAATCAATATTGATTTGATTAATAAGTGAAAGGTGAATTAATAATTAAATCAATAATGATTTAATTAATAAGTGAAAATACTTTTTTAACTCTAACAATATCAGAAGAAGTGGTACTATGCTTCTAATGAAGGAACAACAGATGATGAATCTGAGAAGAGAAAAGATGAGATTGTGTTCATTGTTATTAGAAATGAGAATCCTATTTAATAAAAAGCCTTGGTTTCACATATGGATAAGAGGGATGACTGGGTTATTGATAGTGGACATTCACATCACATGACTGGAGATAAAAGATAATTTATGAAGCTTGAAGACTGTGATGGTGGTGTTGTTAGATTTTGTAACAATGCTCCCTGTTTGATCAAAGAAAGAGGTTCAATTACACTTGATGGTAAGAGTAATACTGACAATATTTTGTATGTTGAAGTTTCAAAGCATAATATTTTGAGTGTTGGACAATTAGTTGATAAGGGATGTCACTTGGAATTCAAGAATGGAATATGTAAATTCATTGGAAGCACTAGAATTGAGATTGCATTAGGTATAAAGACTAGAGGTAATGTATTTCATTTGAACAATTTAGAGAATAGATGTTTGATTACAAAGGTTGATGAAAATTGGTTGTGGCATAAGAGATTTTCTCATGTAAACTTTGATAACATTGAGAAGATAAGAACTAGAAATGTTGTAAGAGATTTACCTAGATTGTTGAAGCCTAATAATTCAGTGTGTAAGGAATGTCAATTTGGCAAGTTAACTAAATCTAATTTCAAAAGTAAGACCTATTCTTCGAGTGGATTATTAGACTTGGTACATACTGATTTATGTGGACCTACTAAAATAAGAAGTTATTATTGAGACAAATAATTTATTCTATTCATTGATGATTATTCAAGGATGAAGTGGGTTACATTTTTGAAAGAAAAATCCAAGGCATTTGATAAATTAAAGATCTTTAGAGCTATGGTTGAAACTAAGATAGGTATGAAGCTAAAATGTTTGAGATCTAACAGAGGTAGAGAGTTTACATCTAGAAAATTTGATTTATACTATGAATAGCATTAAATAAAGAGACAAACATTTTTTGCATGAACCCCTTAGAAGAATGGAATTGAAGAGAGAAGAAAAAAAAAATTTCTTGACACTGAAAGTAATATGACGATTGAAGGAAACGTTTCACAAATCTATTTGAGAGAAGCTATTAGCACTATTATTATACACTTAACTGAGTTCAAATCAAGCATGGTATTGGTAAGAATCCTTATGATCTTTGGTATGGTCATATTCCTACTGTGAAATATTTCAAAATATTTGGAAGAAAATGTTAAATTAAGAGAGATGAATATTTTGGAAAGTTTTATCCTTGAAGTGATGAGGGAATATTTCTTGGTTATTCTACGAAGAGAAAAGAATACAAATGTTATAATCATAGATTGAGAAAGATGATTGAGAGTGATAATGTGAAAGTGAATGAGAGTTTCCAGAAACTAGTCATATCTTGCAAATATGAATCAGATGAAGAAGAAGGAAGTTATATTGTGTAAGAAAAAAATCAGAATTAGAATCATAATGGATCAGTAGAACAAAATGAAGAAGCTGGAGATGAGGAAGAGTTGGAAACACGAGAGTCAGCTACAAATACAAATCTGAAGACTCTAAGGTATGTAAGGATAAATTATTCATAGAATCAGATTATTGGTGATAGAAACAAATGTGTTCAAATTAGAGGAAGGATTGCTACAAATGAAATTCATTTCATTTGTAAGATTGAACCTAAAGACGTTGATGAAGTATGAAAAGATGAAAGTTGGTTCAAAGCTATGGAAGAAGAATTGGAACAAATCGAAAAGAATAAGATATGGATTCTTGTTCCTTGACCCTTGGACAAGAATGTGATTGGAACTAAATTAGTATTCAGAAACAAATTGAATGAAGATGGTGAAGTGGTTCAGAACAAAGCCAAACTTGTTTGTAAGAGATATTCTCAAATGGAAGGTATTGATTTTGAGGAGAATTTTTCTCCTGCTGCTAGAATTGAAGCTGTTAAAATATTTCTTGCATATGCTACATACAAAAATTTCAAGGTATATTAAATGGATATTAAGTCTGCATTTTTGAATGGAGAGTTTGAAGAAGATGTCTACATTGAGAAACCAGATGGTTTATCCTTGACTGATAAATATGACATGGTTTTCCAGCTGAAGAAAGATTTATATGGACTAAAGAAAGCTCCTAGAGCTTGATATGAAAGGTTAGCTAAGTATTTATTGAAGATTGGTTTCAGTAAAGGTACTACTGAAAGTAATTTGTACTATAAAATTGTTGATGATAACATTTTGATTATTTAAGTCTTTGTGGATGATATAACTTTTAGTGGAAATGACAAGCTAAGTAAGGAATTTTTCGATGAGATGAAAAAGTAATTTGAGATGTATATGATAGGTGAGAGGAAATCATTTCTGGGATTGCAAATTTCTTAGACAGATAAATGTATTTTCATTTCTCATTCTAAGTATGTGAAAGAATTGTTGAATAAATTTGGTATGGATGATTCAAAACCTATTGGTACTCCTATCATTACTGGTTGTAAATTGACAAAGATTGATGATACACCTAATAATAATTGGACTAGATACACATAAATGATTGGTGGACTGTTATGTTTGACACAAACTAGACCAGATATTGTGAATGTTGTTTGCATTGTTTCTAGATTTCAATAGAACTGAAGGAATCACATGTTGATGTTATTAAGAGGATATTCATATACTTGAAAGGAATAATTGATTATGACTTATGGTATAGTAAGGATGATGATTTCACATTGAGTACATATACTGATGATGATTGGGCTAGTAATGTGGATGACAGAAAGAGCACTAGTGGCAGAGCATTCTTGTTGGGTAAAAGATTAGTTTCATGGGAAAGTAAGAAACAAAATTGCATATCACAATCTACTGCTGAGCTGTGTATATGAATGTTTTTGTTAATTTTACACAAGCGACATTGATGAAACAAATTTTGAAAGATATTAGAGTGATTACTGATGAGCCTATTTCTATATACTGTGACAATTCAAGTGATATTAATATTTCAAAGAACCCTGTGTTGCATTCAAAGACAAAGCATATTTCTATTAAGTATCATTTCTTGAGAGACAAAGTCAGTGAGAAAGAATTCAGATTAGAGTATGTATCTACTAAATAGCAGATTGTAGATATAATCGTGAAGCCCTTTCTAAAGGATACTTTTGAGTATCTCTGAGGTAAGCTTGGGGTGATTTCCCCTGCTGATCAGAGCTAAAGATGCATTAGTCTAGTGTGCTTACAAAGTTATCATTCTTTTGGATTGATGTTTTAGTGGCTTCTCCTTAGGGGGAGTAGTGTGTGGTGAATAGTTATCTTGTTTAGATTTTTGGACTCTATGACTTAGTGAAAACATGTTTCTTTTCCGTTGATGTCAAAGAGGGAGAGATATTCATGTGAAAAATAAGTGAGCTTTCGGGAGAGATATTCTGTAAGAGGGAGAGATTGTAAAGTAGAGATGTCATATTGTGGATATTGTTGACATTGTCTTTGGTGGGGATGATGTAGCACATCTCCCATTTTCTTTCTACATGACATCCTGATGGATGTGGCCTTGATCTTCTTGCTCATTTTTATGACCATGTTGGATCAGTGTGAGGTTGTTCCTTCAGGGTGATCTTATTTATGTTGTTGCATTGACAAGTTGTTTATGCTTTACACCTAGTTGTAAGGACTATTATGTTGTGACTAGTTGTATACTTGAGTTGGGATGTCTTTATTTGTCTTTTAGATGCTTTTTGTTGCTCCTATGTGATTGGTTGAGATGATCTTGTGATTTAGTGATTATTCCCATGTTATGATTTTATGTTGGCATTGTGAGATGCACCCCGTTTAATAGATTCTTATGTTCATTCTGAGATTGTTGTTGGGGTTATGACTAACATGTTCTTTGTTTAGATTTTGATGTGATTTGATGGTGTCACCGAGGTTTGTGCCAGTAGCTATCAAATTTTTATTTTATCACGATATTGTTCCATGAGTACCCTTGAGATGTTGTTTAGTGGTTACATTGTATGATGTATTTGATTAACACACTTTATTTTAGTTAATACAACATTTATGATTCATCTATTAGATCATGCTATTTTAGTGTTTTGATCATATCTACATGATGATGCCTTATGATGTTATCTAATTGACTTTGTATACGAGACCATTGATTTATGATTACCATGATGATGTAATTGGATTCATGGATTATATTGTGCCTTCTGTTTTCAGATATCTCAGTTGCTTACTTTCATTGATTGATGTTATATTGTTGGAAAATGATTTATTTAAATACTTTTAATTTAAATACAATGTTAATTTAATTATATGATGTGCACTGCTTTACCACACCACTGCTATGCATTTTTCCCTTTGTGTTGGTACAAAGTGAGACAAAGTTTTAGCTACCCATTTTGTGAGGTCCACACAATGGTGTCATTCTCCTTCACTATTTGATCATTTTATGTTTGCACTTCAGCTACTTATACTATGAGAAACTACACTTGATGTTTTCTTGTTTCAGTGAAAAGGTACTTGACACATTCCACCTAAGATTGCAGGACTTGAGTGTGTGCCTATGTCCCGGGTAGTGGTACATGAGATAGTAACTTTGGCCTTGAATACTAAGCCAATGTTGTCCTTGTATGGATATTGTACCCAAGTTATATTATTATTCTCTCTGGTTCATGTTGGTAAATCCAGATTCCTATTGTGTTTGTGATTAGATCCGCGAGTGTGTCTATGCATTAGAGCTCTACATTTATCGCGAAAGGTTTTAAATTAAATTGATGATTTTTAATGTTTATGGAAATTTTAATATTTATTTTAATTACCAGCTAATTGGCTGTAGTTGGAATTTGATTATCTGGAATCAATTTTATTTAATTTGTAAAAATTTCAAATACTTTATTCTTCCTGTGGAGCCATTTATGATTCAGTGGAGTCTTCTTATTTTTCCTCCCTTTCTTGGTTTTTACCATTTGTGTGAGGTAGGGCATCCCGCTATTTTTGATTTACTTCATCTAATCAAATGAAATAAATTGCAATAAGACCATGGGTTGAGAATTAGCATTCCCCCACGTTTGTGTTTGTTTCCTACACCTGGTTGGGCGGGTGTGAGTATTTTATGCTTTGCCCATGTGGCTTTTGGGGTTTTAGCGTAGTTATCATGCCAAATTTCTGTGAAGTTCCCAAAAGTGGAATTTTATTTAAGAAATGTGTTTTTGGGTGGATTTAGACCAATGGGTTTTGATTTCATTGAATTATGAGATGTTTGAATTTTGGGCATTTTTGGGTTTTCCTTGTTTTGTGTGTCATCCAGAACTTACATAATTCCATGTTTTGCGTGATTGACCTATTAGAGGTTGTAGTACTCTATATTTGTAGTAAGATTGTTGAATCATAATTTTTTGAGGTTATTACGATTATTTTCTCTCGCAATCTGAACTTTCCTATTTGATATTAAAATGCCAATTTTTGCACTACCAAATTTTATCAAAATTGGGTATTTTCATGCCTTTGAGCTGCTCACTTGACTTCGGGATTTAAGATATATGTTGGAACATTTAGGGATTTTGGTATCTCATGTATATATGTCAGACCATCTTGAGATCCATGCTCTTTGTGATGAGGCCAATAGAGCGTGCTTGTGCATAACCTTCTTGCCATGGGTTCTTGGATTTTATGCTTTCTTTGGTTTTGGTTTGGTTTGTTTAAGTTGATGTTTAAGACCACATCCTTGAGTATAGTGGAGAAATACCTTCTTTACGGTAACTTGAGAGACCCGTACTCTCAGCTTGTGACCGATTGATTGTTTTTCATATTTTGGTGTAATTGATTTTGAGCCTTTGGTGTTCTTTGTTATTATTATTTCTTTTTCCCTTGTGTTGACACACTCCATGCTTGAGGTGGAGCTTGCATGTGATATGTGGATGTAGAGTGTTTTAGACAACATCTAGGCATGTAGTTGAGCTATACTTCTATGACGAGGTTTGAGTGACCCATGCTCTTGGTGTTGAGACCAATAGAGTTTATCATGCTTCTTTATAGTTTTATGACTATGAGAATATTTTATGGCTTTTGTCTTATTTCTTTACTTGTGATGCATTTTGCTTTGTGCCTAATTGTATAACGAGATGAGCCTAGTGTTTGGGTAGTAGTCTGGGGTGGCTCTTCATGTGGATCCCAAACTGCAAGTGGATGACATATGACACATGAAGGAGTTTCTTAATAAGTGATAAAAAAATAAATTAACTTGGGGTGAAAGATATTATAAAAAGAAAAAAAAAATATATGACTACCTCGTTGCCTGAGGATGTTGTCTGGTGGTGAGTCTGTATCTATCCGTCTAAGGGCGTCGACTTGAGATACCTACCGATGTTTTTCCATCTATAAATGTTGACCTAAGACTCGATGTTACTTGGGCTACTGAGAGCCAAGTAATGTCACTCCACTTTGAGTCCCTGAAATGTAGCCATGTAAGTACTGAGCACCCCAATTATATTGTGATGACGTGGATTTATTGTTGTACTTGGATGTTAACCGACATGTTGAGTGTTCTCCATGTGTATTTATATTTTGTATCTATGTATTGTATTGTATCACATGTCAAGTGTTCTCCATGTATGATAACATTTTGTACTTGTATTATATTGGACCCTTGTGATGTCCTATGAGATTATGTATTTACTTGGCATGTGTGAGAGCTATTCCTTTCTTGCATGTATGCATTGTGTTTGTGATCATGTTACTATCTCCACAAAGAGGGTGGGGTGGGCCTAAGGGTTCCACATGGTAGGGTGGTGTTGCATTACTATAAAAATACTAGGGACTGGTGTACAAGGATGAACTTCCTCCAGCTATAGATACTTAGAGCTTGAGAGCTCACTTTATTCGATAACATTGGTATATATATTTATGCATTAATTATGCACATGATGTTATTGGTTAGCCTAGTTTCATTCATGATTTCAGTTTATGTTGTATGGATGTAATCAAGTGACCATAGACTCAATTGATGACATGTAACTGATTAAATGGTTCACTATAGTAAGTTGAAGATGATGCAAGACATTAAATCAGTTAATGGTTTGTATTATCATTGATGTCAACTTGATATCATCTGTATGGTCATACACATAATGCCAAAGACTTCAGAGAATCAATGGAATAGAGGTTATGCTTTCAACAATGCATAAAAGTCAAGTATTCACTAAGTGACAAAATACACCGGCAGAGTGCACACCATCGGTAAAGATAGAGATAAAAGTCACAGTGATACCCGACAAGCAGAAGATAGTATTTCCTGAGGAAGCAGAATCAAAGGATGCCTGACAAGATAAAAATAGTGTTTCCCGACGAACAAGATCCAATGATTCCCAATGGACAGAGATCCTGAAGCTAACTGAAGCAACACCGATGGAACTGGCAGTTGTCACCAGTGACGAACTGTAGAATTGACCGACAGAATAGAGAGATCATGAAATGAAAAAATATCTAGCTGGCAGAGCTAAAAGATATACTTAACTAGTTGTTTGATTTGTTTTATTTGACCATAGTTAAGTAAGTGATTTAAAGATGATTTACACAGTTGGAAAGAAGATAACTACGAGATAAATCAGGAGTTAAAGCCATAAATCAATTTGGATGGATTATTTTTCACGCCAAGAATCAAGAACCAAGAATTAAGGAATATTATGTCTATTTAAGAGACAAGCATAATTAATTCTCTGTGGTGGTCAATAATCAATCAGATACAAGGGGGAGTGAACTGATAGAAGATGCTAAAGAGAAACTGATGAAGGATTAACTTTATGCAATCCTGATCAATCAAGCTGAGGGAGAGCTAAAGAATTCTGCAGACACTGATGGACAGAAAAGCACAACATCATAGAGAAGAAAGAGTTAAGTACAAAGGAATTGTATTGATACATTGATCAGAAAGATATTGTAAGTAAATAGATCTAAAAATCTGCAATTCAGTTGCATTAGAAACATGTCATTTTGTTTCAG
>MU224552.1:3104667-3114813 GCA_018584345.1 Thuja plicata
CTGATTGGTAGACTGATTTCATTTGAGATGAATAACTTTGATAATAGTGTCTTACCAAGCTTAGAGTCTGCATTCAAGTCTTTTGTGAGAATAAGCAAATCTAGTCAGAGACACTCATCTAGAAGAGGGACTGAAAGTGAAAGTGAAGAAGAAGATCTAGATGAAATTGAAGCACTCATGGAAAGAAGAATGCTAAGAGGCAAAGGTAAATACAAAGGCAAGCTACCACTTGTATGTTTTAATTGTAAAGAGATTGGACACTTTGCTGCAAGATGTCCTAAAAGGAAAGATGACAGAAGTGATAACAGATCTTTTGAGAAGAAATCTGACAGAGGTGATAAAAAAGATTACAGAGGTTACCGATGATCAGAAAGAAGTGATACCCGAGATTACAAGGACAAATAAAAGAAGGCTAGCTATCTAGCTTCTTGCAAAGATGAAGATACAGACACCGAACCGGATGATGATGTTGAGATAGTGTTTATAGCTGTGAAGGATGATTCAGATGAAGATGAAAGGTATGAAGAAACTACACTCATATCTAAAATTAGTAAAAATGACATTTGGATTATAGATAGTGGCTGCACTCACCATATGACCGGTGAAAAAGAAAATTCTAACACTTTTGAATACTATAAAGGTGGTATAGTAAGAATGGGAAATGATTCTCCTTGTCAAATTGAAGGTAAAGGAACAGTAATGCTGAATAACTTGATTAAATGTGAAAATGTTTATTGGGTAAAAGGATTGAATTATAATCTATTAAGTGTTTCTCAGCTGAATAATTCAGGTCATAAAGTAGCATTTGAGAACAAGAAAGCAAAGATCTTCAATGAATCAGGAACACTGATTGGTACCAGTGAACAGACCAAAGGTAATTTATTCTATCTGAGTGATACTAAACCCACTTGCTTGATGACTAGAAATGAAGACATATGGCCATGGCACAAAAGGTTGTGTCATGTGAACTTTGACAACATGATGAAGATAAGCAGGAAAAGAAGTGTAAGAGGCTTACCGACGATGACAAAGCCAGACAACATCATGTGCAAAAATTGTCAAAAAGGTAAAATGACAAAGTCTAGTTTCAAAAGAAAAATCCATACATCTGATGATATTCTAGAATTAGTCCATACTTATTTATGTGGACCTATGAGAACACAGAGCTATTATGGAGATAGATATTTTATTCTCTTTGTTGATGATTATTCTAGAATGATGATAGTCATGTTTTTAAAAGAAAAATATGAAGCATTTAAGATGTTTAAATGGTATAAGGCGATGGTTGAAAAATAAAGTGGTAAGGATCTAAAATGTTTAAGATCAGATAGAGGAGGAGAATTTATATCAAATGAATTCACTAATTTCTGTAATGAGCATGGCATAAAAAGATAGGTTTCTACACCAAGAACACCATAGAAAAATGGGATTGCTGAGAGAAGGAATAGATCTATAGTTGATTGTGCAAGAACACTGATGATAGAAAAGGACATCACTCAGATCTTCTGGAGGGAAGCTATTAGCACTACTGTCTACACACTTAACAAAGTACAATTAAGAAAGGACTCAAAGAAGACTCCTTATGAGCTATGGTATGGTAAAACACCCAATGTAAGTTACTTCAAAAATTTTGGCAGTCAATATTATGTCTTAAAAGATCAAAGAAATGGAAAGCTTGGCGCCAAAAGTGATGAAGGTATTTTTTTGGTGTATTCTACCAAAAGAAAGCTTTTAAATGTCTAATCAAGGCTTCTAACAAAATAGTTGAGAGTGCAAATGTAAAGATTGATGATTTTGTAGAAAAGAATGAGCTAAAAAGCACAAAAGAACCAAAAGACTACAACAAATTTATATACTATGAAGAACCCACAACTCTACCCGAGCAACAGTGCATAAATCTAGAACAATAGAATGTTGTAACCGACGGTCAAAATGCTTTTACCAATGGTCAGGATAATGATCAAGATAATGTACAAGGTAATGAAGATCAAGCTGATATGCAAAGAGTTGTACCTATACTTGCAAGATATGTAAGAAGGAACCATCTAGAGGACTAGATCATAGGAGATAAGAAAGCTGGTACAAGAACAAGAAGTAAGTCTTTAAACTCAAATTGCTTAATTTGTGAGTTTGAACCAAAGTCTATCAATGCTACACTAGATAATGAAGAATGGATAAGTGCTATGAATGATGAGATTGAACAGATTGAAAAGAAAAAGACATGATCACTTGTTCCAAGACCAGATGACAAGAATGTCATTGGTACAAAATGGATATTCAAGAACAAACTGAATGAGAATGGAGAAGTCACAAGGAACAAAGCAAGACTAGTATGCAAGGGGTATGCACAAGAGGAAGGTATAGACTATGGAGAAACCTTTGCACTCATTGCTAGGCTAGAAGGAGTAAGAATTCTACTCACTTATGCTACATACAAAGGATTCAAGGTATATCAAATGGATGTCAAGTCAGCATTCCTAAATGGAATACTTGAAGAAGAGGTATACATTGAGAAACCAAAAGGGTTTATAGATCCAGACAAAAGGAACATGGTATGTAGACTTCACAAAGCCTTGTATGGATTAAAACAAGCTCCCAGAGCCTGGTATGAATGAATTCATTCCTATCTAATAAGTATTGGATTCATAAGGACTAGTGAGAAGAGTAATCTTTATTTGAAAGAAGATACTACTGCTAACACTTTGATTGCTGAAATATTTTTTGATGACATCATATTTGGAGGCAATGATATGCTATGCAAATCATTTGCTAATGAGATGAGCAAGGAATTTGAGATGTCTATGTTTGGAGAGATCAAGTTCTTTCTTGGTCTGCAGATCATTCAACATAGTGAAGGTATTTTCATTACATAGTCCAAATACATCAAAGAAGTTCTAAAAATATTCAAGATGGAAGATTCCAAACCTGTTGGAACATCGATGGCTACTGGATGTAAATTAACAAAGGAAGACAAGACAACAAAGGTAAATCAGACTATATATAGATCAATAATAGGAAAACTCATGTATGTTGTACACACTAGACCATATATTGCACATGCAGTAGGAATTGTTGCTAGATTTTCTGCTAACCCCAGGGAATCACATATAACTGCTGTAAAAAGAATTCTAAGATATCTGAAGAATACTGATGAATTTGGCTTATGGTATAGAAAAGAAGACAAATTTGAACTAAAAGTGTTTACCGACGCTGATCGGGCTGAAAATCTTGATGACCGGAAGAGCACAACTGGAGGAGCATTCTTTATGGGTGACAGACTTGTCACATGGATTAGCAAGAAGCAAGGATGCATCTCTCAGTCTACTGCAGAAGTAGAATATCTTGCTGTTGCTAAAAACTGCTTGAATATTGCAAGGATCAAACATCTGCTGGAAGGTATGCATATGAAGATCAAAGAACCAGTAGTTATTTATTGTGATAACACCAGTGCAATAAATATTTCCAAGAATCTAGTCATGCATGCGAAAACTAAACACATTTCCATCAAGTATCATTACTTAAGAGAACAAGTTTAAGATAAAGAAGTAATACTTGAATATGTGCAATCAAAAGAACAATTGGCTGATATCTTCACCAAGCCACTGCCAAAGGATACATTTGAGTACCTGAGGAAAAGACTAGGGGTAAAACCCATGTCTAATAGTTAGTAAAAGGATAGAACACTGCATCAACCATATATTATCATAATATCATTCACGATTGATGCAAGCAAAAATAGAACTTCAACGCTACATCTATATACAGAAAGGTATATATTAGAACCAAGCACTAGAGCAGATTGTTATATTGATAATGAATAAGGGAAGCTCAAGGAATATATTATGGAAAGAAGAAATTGGTTGACAGAGTGTCAGATATTTTGTAAAATATTTGTTTGGCATTGTTGTCAAAGGGAGAGAATGTTTCCATCTTATCATCAGAATTAGATTACTCCAAATAGGGAGAGATCATATCCAAAGGGAGAGAATTGATATAAAAGTTGAAAACAAAAGTCAGAGACATCAAAGAAGTAGAATAGTCAAAGATAAAATTTGACACCAACAGAGGTCACAACACATCAGAAGAAGAAAAAGGAAAGCTGAAAGAATCAAATCTAAGCTTACACAGAGCTTACTGGCGGTCAGACATTTTATCAGTTATCAAAACAAACTGTTTGGTAATTTGATGAATCTCAACAATTGTATTTCATATTGTATTAGCAATAGTATAGTATGATAATATACACTAGTACATTTGAGGTCAAATTCCAACGGCCATTTGTTATATTTGCAACGCTAATTTTTTAGAATGTCAACAGTTGAGTGCGTCGCCATTTTTGCGTTGGAAATTGTGACAGAAGACATACCCATCAGTTTATCGACACCATGTCATGTCGAAAACTTGCACATGACAACGGCTTCGTTATGGCATTTCTTGCGGTTATGGCACCAAATTCTGACATATCTACCTGTCATTGATATGGCTTTAATGTCAAAGGGTCTGTCAAAACTTTTCTATTTATGACACTTAAACTGTCGAAAGAGCAACAGTTATGCAGCATTTCTCTGACAGCTTTCCCTGTCGAACGTATAGCAATACTATCGCAATAAATGTCGTAAATTATTTTTCTCCAACATTGTGTCTGTCAAAAGCATAGCGCTACCGTCGGAATTAATTATAAATTGTCAAAAAACTGACGGATAGGCTCCTTAAAGTTAACACAGCTCAAGAGACCATCATAGGTTGTCTCTTTCTTCGGTCTATATTATTGACAGAATGTTTTACCTTTCATTAGCTCATCAAATCCGGGGATTTGAAAGAACTTAATAGAATATTTTCATGACAATGTATATTATTTAAGTTGACGTTGCACAAATTTATCTACTTCGCGCACTTGTAGACTATGAGGATGACGATAAAGAAGCATGGCCATCTTCATAGTATACAAGTGCGCGAAGTAGATAAATTCGTGCAACGCCAACTTAAATAATATACGTTGTCATGAAAATATTCTATTAAATTATTTCAAATCCCCAGATTTGATGAGCTAATGAAAGGTAAAACATTCTGTCAATAATATAGACCAAAGAAAGAGACAACCTATGATGGTCTCTTGAGTTGTGTTATCTTTAGTCCTAGCTACTGTCCTAGCTACCTATCGATCATTGAGAATAATCACCGCCTTGCATTTATGTACACTGCACAAATTGATCATAGTCTCACAAAAACATTTTACACTTGTACATCGCATCAATACTGGAGGCCTAAAGTAATTTTATACGATCACTAGCACATTTCGTACATGGATGAGAAACACTATCCAAAGTTTCTAGATAGCCATTTTTGAAAAGAGGAATGAGTGGAGGCCAAAGAAGGGATAATTGTGAAGGTTTTATAGATGTAGCTTACTAAATCATCATCTCTATGTTGGTTAACAGTTTGTCCTCCCATTAGATTTGTAATCTCTGACTCTTTAGCACCCAAGGTGAGAGAACAAAAGGATGTCACCAAAAAATGGGTCAGTGTATGTTATCTATCACTGCCCTCTGAATTGACAGGTATAGCTCCTTGATTATGTTTGTTATGCAATGAATGTGTCTTTTTATCGATCATCAGGTTTATTCCTTGTGTGATTTAACCAAATTTCTTGTAGACACAAACAATTCAGGCAAGGATAATGTGAAGATAATCTACAATCTTCAATAGAATGCTGATTATAGATCATCAGAAAGACTACCTTCTAACTAAACCTATCTATTCTAAGAATGCATATTCTACTGATGAGAACAAAAGCAAAATCATATACAGACAACAAATAGAATTGCTTAGAATGAAACTACTAATCATGAAATGGAATTCAAGCAGAAATTAAAGCTCCATATACAATTGTACTTTCCATTCAGATGCACCTAAATTACTGAATGAATAGGAGAAGAATCATACACGAAAGGTAAATAGAATTACTTTCACTGCAATCATAGACATGAAATAGAATCCAGCATGCAACTGCAGCTTCACATATGACTGTCCTATCTATTCAAATGCAGAATGAATTACTAACAATACAACAAACATGAAATAAAGCTAGCAACTGGAATTACTTCTACTCCAATACCAAGTTTGTCGACCCTTATTTTGAATTCTTTATAGAATTTATAGATTTTACAATACATTAGGATTCTAAGAGCTAATGACCTTCCCTCTTCTTCGAATACGAAGGGACAGAATGCAAAGAAAAAGACTTTTCAAATCTGAGAACTCGAATAGTCACTATAGAATCTGAAACTCTTCATCTCTAACCAGCATTATCGAGCTGAATCCATTGGGCCAAGGAGTCGAAACATCATTTACTCTTTGAATGATTTCAAAATGCCCCATGTGATCAAAATATTAAAAGACTTTGAAACCATGGATATATCGGCTGGCGGAAAATGGAAAATGAGCTTCTCCAGCGGAAAATTGGACTGAAGCTTCTCCTTGGCAGAAAATGAACATGAGAGGTCATTTTCCGCTTTCTTTGCAAAAAAATCAAAAAGTGATTCTCCTTGGCGGAAAACTCAAAAAGTGCTTCTCCTTGGCGGAAGACTCAAAAAGTGCTTCTCCTTGCGGAAAATGGGAAAAGTGCTTCTCCTTGGCGAAAAACTCAAAAAGTGCTTCTCCTTGGCAGAAAACTCAAAAAGTGCTTCTCCTTGCAGAAAATGGGAAAAGTGCTTCTCCTCGCAAAAAATGGGAAAAGTGCTTCTCCTTGCAGAAATTTGGAAAAGTGCTTCTCCTTGCGGAAATTTGGAAAAGTGCTTCTTCATTGCAGAGAATGGGAAAAGAGCTTCTCCTTGCAGAAAATGAGAAAAGGGGTTCTCCACTTAAAGCACATGCTTTATTTGATCTCTTAAAACAATAATATTCCCTTTTAATACATCGGGCCCACCTTACTATAACTAAGCTTGCAGAAAATCACCAAAGAGGTGCGAAACCCGCAAAGTGCTAAGTTCTTCTTTGCGGAAAATCACCCCAGAGGTGCGAAACCCGCAGTGTAAAATTCTTCTTTGCGGAAAATCACCCGAGAGGTGCGAAACCCGCCATGGAGTAGCCGAAATTGGAAATCCTGCCTGGACATATCTCCGCCATTTCTTAATCATTTGACCTCCCGTTTGTTGCATTGGTTTCATTTTGTCTTAGAGAACAGAGATATGCATTAAAATAATAGAGATCAAAGTCTTTAGTGAATATAAAATTATGCACAAGAGGTGTCTTAACTCGGTTCTGTCATATCCTTTATTCTTTGAAAACTTATTTCAACTCTGCAACTCACATCTTCAGATACTCCAAAACACTGTTATTCGATGCATCGACCAAATACATGCTAAGGATAAGTCAAGTCGAGGCTCAACAGACTTGATTGTTATTTAAGCAATGTCACGTTCTGCAACTCTCTATCGCCAATTGACCATCATGTCACTAAGATCTTTTTGAATCTTTTATGCCATTATGAGGATTGATTTCATCAGAATACTTTGAGGATCAGAGTATATATTCAAATTCAAGTAAGAAAAACTCAAACTTAAGAATATGATCTTTCATAAGGCACAGTTTTTTATATTTGGTATATATTTCTGATCATGCTCCATCACGGCAGAACATTGCTAACATCCTGGGATCACCCATGTAAAAGGTAGATCTTCTATATATGAAATAGACTTCTTTGAATGCCCACATCAGTTCTAACGCCTCATTATAAAATAAAAATCCTTTTTCTGGTTCTTTTCAACATCTGAATATCATGACTTGAAACCACCATTTTGCCTGAGAAAGAAACATCCGTTGAAGTTCAGGTCTCTGCCGGGTTAGGATCTACAACCTACCCAAAGAAATGAAACTCTGATAACAACCCACCCGGCTAAAACAAGATGGAAAAGGAAGGGGAACCTGAAAAAGACTTCCTTTCCTAGGGAAGACTTAGACCTAGACATCAGACTGACCAGACCAACATGACATGACCATATGACTCCAATATTGCAAAAAAAAAGGGTGACTGAAAGTCAGATAAAAACTGGCTCCGACTGGGGGATCGTGTACTGTAAAGTGCATGAAGAATTTAGCTTCTCTGGTGAGACAAGTGCCTTATCCATTCTGTTGCGGAGTCTAGACCAAAGAAAACAACAAGAAGATGCATACAGGGAGGGCAGAGGGGTGCAGGGCAAACTTGAAACAAAGCAGGAGAAAACAACAACCAACTAATCAAGGAAAGGCTACACTAGACACACCAAAATTGGAAAGAAAACCTATTTACAAGAGGTGAGGAGACCTCACTAGCGAGAACGGAAGCAAAGAAAGATTCATATGTGGCCATTAACAGGAAGGGAAAAATATGAACCTTTCCTGAACAGAGGAAGATGCTCCACTGATTTGAAGAAGCATTGATGACTCTTGGCTACTCCTTCGATGTTGATAATAAGCCCCAAAGCTATCTGCAACATTATGAACCACACGGCCTTTCCAAATAACCATGCCTCATCATAGGTTTCTGATTCATCTATGCCTCCATATATATTCTTCCTTGTATTATCAATCTTCTGTGATGTAAGAACATATTTTGAATGCACCACTGGATTATAATCCAATTTGTTTCTTCCAACATTATCAACTCTATTTGCTCTATTATTATCCTCAGCAGGGATATCAATGTTCAAAACCAAGATCAACAAACTCAGAATATAGCAAATTTTCTAGAGGTGAAAAATCATCATACCATTTGCAAGCACTAACTTCTGATTTCAAATCAGAGTTGAAATAAAATGTATTTTTATTTCCCATATGTTCTAACTTCTCTTGTGAAGGAAGAAGACAATCACCAGATCTTGTACATGCTACTGGAAGATAGTCACATGTGTTTATTTTATTACCAACAACATCACCTTTATAAAAAATACCAGCATTAGAAGCACTGTTAATAACCACTTCAGATTTCAAACCCGGGCTAAAACTGGATGATTCTTCATTACTCACAGACTCTAACAGACTTGAAACATCTTCTTCATCTTTTGCAATTGTCAAACCTTCAATATGTTCATCTGAATTTAAAGCTTCAATATCTGAATCGACTATGGAAGAGGACTCACATATAATGGACATCGTGACTTGATTAAATTTTGTTTCAAGACTGGAAAAATCTTCATTTATTTCTCTGTCTTGCTGCAGTACTTCATTAACATCTGATACTTCTTGTTCAAAATATACTGTTGCATCAATTTATTTATCAACATTTTTAGTAGGATGATTGACAGAAAACATCTCAGCCTTATCATTCACGCGTCTTTGATTAAGGTCATTCAACATTATATTATCTTCAAAACAAGAAATCTCTGATATTTGATCTTTATCAGCTATAATGAAAGAAGAATCGATACTATTATGCCCTTCAATAACATCAGAAACTTCATTTTTAAATAATCCATCAGCCTTAGGATGATTTTCAGACAAACATTTTGAAATATCACCCGCATTCTTTTCATCCATTTCATAACTTTCATCAACATCCTGAAAAGGAAACAAAGATACATCTTCAATTTTGCTTACCTTTTCTTGATCTTCAAAAATTTCTATAGGCTGGAAACATTCCTTTTGCTGGTCACTCTTCCAAGGTAATTCATTATCACTTTGATCCACCTCATAAGAAGTTACTTGATCTTTAGCAGGAACATCATCGGAGGTTTGCTCATCAGTTAACTGAGGTTCCTCCATAGCAGCAGAACAATTATCCTCATCTTCTGAATCTGTCTCATACTCACAATAAAAATTTTTGGAGTCACCATGAGGGGTATGATAGTCTTCATTTTCTGGATATTCAAAGTTTTGTTCTTTTCCTTCTTGTCTGAGATGAAAGGCATGAGAATTATATTTTTTGGAAGGGGCTTCAATAGACAATCTCTGGTTTCCACCTTGGGGTTTTAATCCTTCTTGATGAGGCTGATAAAATGAATGGGCTGATGTAGTAATCTGTCCTTTCAATGCATTTATTTCATTAGATAATCTCAGCAACATATCTTCTGTACTGATTGGAGTACTGGCTGTATTGGTCATGGGTCTAGCATGAAATTCCTTCTTCCATCTCCCGGAGGCTAACATGTCATCTTCCATTTCTTCAGCCAG
>MU224552.1:3125973-3157421 GCA_018584345.1 Thuja plicata
ATAGTGGAGATTCTAGAAATATCCCTTTAACCGATTAGGAGTGGTTGGGGAAGTTGAGAGGAAAGTTTTCAAACATTCATATTCACTTATTGAATGCTTTAGAGACTACTGGTTTGACTGTCCATGCATTACCAGTGACTGAGATTCATTAAAGGATAAAAAACCACTAGGAAGATCAAGAAGATGGGGTAGGAGGACATTGTCGTAGAAGAAGTATTTAAAGAAGCAACAAGAAGCAATAGAAAAGTTTTTAGGAGTTTGGAACAACATTTCAGAATCCATGAATGGTATGGGTAAGGTGACCTTCATTCTTGTCCGTGAATTCAATGAAACATTGGATATGGCTGATAAGACGAAGGGTCACTTGTTGATAGTGTTCCTTGAGGGAAGGGGGATTGTGAAAGACTTGTTATCATTATATTGTATATTTCCAATATGTTTGGATGTAGAGTAGACCAGGAGAATGAAGGATCACTCATTGATTGCATGATAACCCAGTTTTGAAGGGTCACTGGTTGAGGGGACAGTCAAGGTCCAGATGATTGGGCCATTGGAGGACCCTAGTTCTTTATATTAATTTCTATTCAAATTGGATGCATGGATTTTTTATGAATTATCGGCTGCTATGTACCCTACAACTGGATCCGTAAATCTTCATATACTTCTCTAGGGTTGTAAGCCACTTAGGGATCAAAATAGAGAAACTAAATAAAAATCGGTCTTTGTCCTATTTCCTTTTAACAAAGTCTCAACTATCAATGATACAATACATTTGATGCCCTAAGCTATCAATACAAATGGTGCCTAGCTAGAAGCTCACGAGCTGTCCATATGATAACCACAGTCAACATTTAAAAAAAATGGATATCCTTGAGAACAAGCACCAATAACATCAAATAATGGAGTTAAAGCACGGGCTAGGGCACGAAACTAGTAGAATGCGGTCATTTCAGTAATAGAAATATATAATGGTGTCATTAAACACATATGCTAGTAATATCAACAAACGTGAATCCAAACATTTGAATACAGTGAATCGATATCCTTGAGCACAAGCACCAATAACATCAAATAATAGATATAAAGCACTGGCTAGGGCACGACACCAGTAGAATGTGGTCATTTCAGAGAGAAACTCCCTCAACAATAAAATGAAATGCATTCAAATATGATGCCAGAGGCTCAAAAGATGAAGAAATCACATACCTTCTCCCGCGCACAGCTGTCACTCCTTTTCTCTCGCTCTCCAATCGATATGAAAATGATGAGGCTATTTAAATTTTTTTTTAATGTATACCCCAAATCTGTTAGAGTTTCGATGGCCAATTAAACACCCATTGGAATAACGACATCATCAAGGCCTATTACAAAAAAAAAAACACCAAATTCGTAAGAAAAAGTTACCCGTCAGAAACTTCTGTCAAAATTTGGCCCCAAATGTAGTAGTGATAGTATGTTTCCATCAATACCAAAGGGAGATATTGATGACATGTAACTGATTAAATGGTTCACTATAGTAATTTGAAGATGATGCAAGACATTAAATCAGTTAATGGTTTGTATTGTCATTGATGTCAACTTGATATCATTTGTATGGTCATACACATAATGCCAAAGACTTCAGAGAATCAATAGAATAAAGGTTATGCTTTTAGCAATGCATAAAAGTCAAGTATTCACTAAGTGACAGAATACACCGGCGGAGTGCACACCATCGATAAAGATAGAGATAAAAGTCACAGTGATACCCAACAAGCAGAAGACAGTATTGCCCGACGAAGCAGAATCAAAGGATGCCCGACGAGCTAAAAATAGTGTTTCCCGACGAACAAGATCCAATGATGCCCGACAGACGGAGATCCCAAAGCTAACTGAAGCAACACCGATGGAACTAGCAGTTGTCACCAGCGATGAACTGCAGAATTGACCGACAAAATAGAGAGATCAGAAAATGACAAAATATCTAGCTGGCAGAGCTAAAAGATAGACTTAACTGGTTGTTTGATTTGTTTTATTTGACCATAGTTAAGTAAGTGATTTAAAGATGATTTACACAGTTGGCAAGAAGATAACTATGAGATAAATCAGGAGTTAAAGCCATAAATCAATTTGGCTATATTTTTTTTCACACCAAGAACCAAGAACCAAGAATTAAGTAATATTATGTCTATTTAAGAGACAAGCATAATTCATTCTCCGTGGTGGTCAATAATCAATCAGATATACGGGGGAGCGAATTAATAGAAGATGCTAAAGAGAAACTGATGAAGGATTAACTTCATGCAGGCCTGAACAATCAAGCTGAGGGAGAGCTAAAGAATTCTGCAGACACCGACGGACAGAAAAGCACAGCATCACAGAGAAAAAATATTTAAGTACAAAGGAATTGTATTGATACATTGATCAGAAAGATATTGTAAGTAAATAGATCTAAAAATCTCCAATTCAGTTGCATTAGAAACATGTCATTTTGTTTCAGTTTAACCATTGAAGCATTAAGTCTCTTAACATAGCAGGACTTAACAGTCTTTTATAGCTGATGTATATCCTAATAGATTACCAGAAGGTTGACTCTTGATAGTAGCACTGGTCTTACCTAAAGCCTATTGACAATCTAAGAAGGAGGCTGATTCAAGGATGGTAGTAAGATTTGCATAAAGCCTATTGACAGTCATGAGACCGATTCAAGGATGGTAGCTTAGATGCCAGATACTAAGTGACAACCTATGTATTGAAAATAGTCTAACAAGGTCACACTTAACAATGTGTTTTTAACCTTTAACAGGGTTGGCTCCTAACAGGGCTCACTTCAGAAGAGTGAAAAATTTGGGGTACCGGTCCTAGTGGTTTTTCCCTTAACAGGGTTTCCATGTTAAAATCCTTGTGTTATATGTGTATGGTTTATTACTTTATTATTTTACATTCTACATATGCATTTATGAATTGATTGGTACACTCTACATATATACTAAGTATCAATAAATATAGTTTACTGCTTATCGGTTATCAAAGAGAATAAGGACAGACAAGGTAAACTGACAGACAATTATTTGTTTCAAGTATTTCAAAGGCATGCATCTTGTTGGGACTTAATAATTTGAGAAGTATTAATTGGCGGATTAAAGTTTAAATTGGATAAATTTCTGAGGCCAATGATTCACCCCTTCCTCTCAATTATTACTAACATCAATGTGTTTTATTCGGGTACTCCCTAGAGTTGAGCTAGTTTCCTTTTAGCCATACGTTGGAGTTGACATATGACTTGTTGCAATTTTTATGCGTTTTGGGCCAAGATTAAGCAATCAACATCTGCATAGATCCATGTTTGCAAAATTCAATGTCTCTATCTGGGTATTAACATCTATGCCTCTCTGGAGTGGCACTTTTGTCTCATAAAGTTCACTAGTGAGAATCGACTTATGTGCAAATCAATGTCTGTGCATGAAAATCGACATCTCCACCTAGTTTTTTTTAAAGAATTTTTGAGATCTGGGTGTTGATTCTTTTCTTCTAGGTTGGATTGCTAAGGGTCCTTAGATGTCTTTTGGACCTTTTTGTTTATTATTTGCATGTATTGGTCCATTTATTATTTATGATCATGTTTAGAAAGGAAATGAACTTTTATGGATAATCATTGTAGGAAGTTTCATTTTGGCTTAAAAGGAACACCATTTTTTGGGATTAATTTTGTTAGTTGTCTCCCTTCTTGTTAGCCATGAATGCTTTCTATCTTAGCCTCTTGTGATTCATGGATGATGTCTGAATCTTTGAAACAAAATCTCTGAAATGTGTGTTCTCCATTTTGAGTATGTGATTAGTGGCTTGGGATGGGAAACTTTGGAAGTATTGTAAGACTTCCACTTGTGTATGAACATATGATGTTCATAATGTTCCTTGAGTTGTGTTTCATGCTTGAGATGCTTATGTGATGCACTTAGTACATGTTGCTTATGTTATGTAACTTGTATTAAAAAAAAATTATTTGGTACATATTTTATCCTTGTGTTCCAAGGGTTCTCGGGTGGGGCATTACATCTAGCATAAGAGTCCATGTTCAAACACTGAGATATCTATGTTTATATTTCCCGCATAGTGGATGTTGTGGACATGTGAGTGTGTGTTTAGAGTTTTGAGATAGTGGTTGTTTGTGTTTAAAGTTCCTAAGTGCGACATTCCTAAGTGTTCTTGAGGAATTGACCCAAGTAACATGTGGAGAAGGAAGAGTATTTTCTAGATCTTTATATCTTCCAGCTATGGACGATAGCCCTATTTGTGAACCTCCTCAAAATGTTTGAGATTGTATGGATGACATGTGGCCCTTGGTCTTGGAGAGTGTTTGGTGACCTGTGTGTGGTTCCAGTGCATGGATGCCTTGACAAGAATGGTGGTGTTTCTATTTGTTATAGCATGATATATTTTATGTATATACTGATCCTTGACTATTTTAGGTGTTGATTTTCCTTGAGTTTCTTGCTTTCTTGTGTGAACCTTCTTCATATGAATTACTGATTGGTGTCCATGCATGACCTTGATTTCCTATTGTTTGAATCCTTGTGGAGTGTGATGTGCTATATATTATAGTAATTATGGTAGAATGTGAGAGTAATGAAATGAATTATGTTGTATATACTTGGCATCTTATTTCTTGCATTGTTTTTGATTACGATAAAAATAGGTTTTGAAGGGACCCCGAAACCCTTTATTAAAAGAGAAGAGAGATAGGCATGAAAACCCAAAGAACAACAAGCTGCCCCAAGGAACGAAGAAGGCTACAAAGGGACAACTCCCAGATTCAACAATAAGCACCTACTACGCAAAAAAAAAAAAAGGCTGGAAGAGAAATAGAGAAAAAAAGACACCAGCATCGAGGTCAATACAAAGTCTTCAAGAAGCTCTCAGATTCCTCCAGCTGAGTCTGCATAGTCTTCACATTGTCTTTCAGCTTCTGGATATCCTGATCATCAACCTTCTGCTTCTTTGACCTAGTATGAGTGCTAGGTCCCATTTGCTGGGTAGGATCAGTAAGGTCAATAGTATCTTTGTTTCCTTCCAACAATTTACTCAGAGAAATCAAGTTCTCCAGAGTAGACCTCATATCTGTGTTCACCAGACTAAGAAGATGTTTTAAGATTTCCTCATTCCCACTTATTTTCTTCTGGATAGGTATCATAGCTATCTCAACAGCTTTTTTAATTCTTTCATCAATGTCAGAACCGTAATCAAACACACAGGAATTGGCATTATGAGGAAGCTCCTTTCTGAAAATAGACATAGTATCCTTGATCATAGAGCTCTTATTTTCCAATTTGATACATCTATTTTTAAGCTCAACCAAATCACTCTGCACCCATTTGTCTAGATTATAACTGTAGATGGATTTATTTTTAGCAATCTCAAGGGGGGTCATGATGATAGTTCTTCTGACCTTTGAGTCCATCCTTCTGATTTCTCTTTGAAGAGACTGGGGTTTTCTACCATGAAGGGTTCTCTCACTATCTTCTTCCTTATTCTCCTTCTCAGAGCTGGGAGAATCATGAGAATCCAAATTTTCCTCTCCCAGAACCCTAAAACTATTGTCCCCCGAGTTGTCTGCATTACTATCAATAAGATTAGTATCAGTCTCTTTGTCTTTATTGACAACATTCTCAACCTCAATCTCAGTATTCTCATTTCCTTCTGTATTAATAATCTCCAGAGCAGGGTTAAGATTTTCCCCAATTTTTAGATTATCTTGACTTTCCTCAGGGCTGTCCTTGGCATTATTGACTTCAGGATCCTCCGAATCCTTCACCACAGGGGTCTGGGTAGTGGGATTAGGCTCAACATTAGAATCCATCTGAATATTCTTGTCAACCTCAGTCTCAGTATCCTAGGGGATAAGCTTCACACCATTGGGTTCCTGGAGGATAGGACTAGCTAAGGGTTCTAGGACAATCTTTTCAGGAACAGAGGCATCACTAGGGTGCTCATCATTCTTTGGCCCTTCTAGAGGCTTAGAGGAAGATGGCTCAGAGGGCAAAAAAGCTTTCTTAGATTTAGGATTCTTTGACAGAGATCCGACATTCTTCCTTTTTTTAATCTGGGCAGGGATAGGGTCAGGAATGTGGTCTCTAGCATAATCAGCTATTAGGCGGATAAGCCCGACATGGAGGATAGGGAAATTCTTCACTCTGTAGTCAGTAATGCTCTGGTTAATCGAACAGAGGAGAAAATAGGGAAAAGAAATGCGGATATCATGTCTGAAGTGATTAACTAGGGCAAAATGATAATTGTAGACCCTAGAGAATCTCCCCTCAAGAGTGAAGTATTCCATTATAACTTTGATAACAAAACCCCAAATTTTATCAATATTTTCCATATCAACATAGTCTTTCTTACCTTTCACCAGAAGAGCCCTCTCCTCATCGGTAATAGGAAATTTATTATAAGCTCTGGTGCCAACTTTCACCTCTTTTGAGTACTTCAGACCATCCAGTGGGAGACCAGTGATATCAGAAAGGACCTCAAGGTTGAGGCTAAAAGATTTGCCTGCAATATTTACCCTACCCTTATCCCAACCATTAGCAAAGGCTTTGGATACATCTATGTCAAAACCATGGAGTCTCTGAAGATATCGATGAACATGACCTTTCTTCAAGATTCTCCACACTTCCTTATCTTTCTTCCACTTGCATTCCACAGGCTCTTCCCTTCTGAGATCACTAGCCATGGCCAAATTCTTCACCTGCTCTTTTTTCACAGACTGGGAAATGTTATGATTTTGGTTGTTCTTTGGTAGATTAAAGCTATTAAACTGATTCACAATCCTCTTCACATGCACGAACTAGCCAAAGATAATAATGATGATAGCGGCACACATTAAAGTTTGAGCTTTCATAATTACAGTAAAATTCCACATCTTGGATATGTACTTCGCATTATTTTGGACGTCATTCCAACTCCCCCCAATCTGAGATGAATTAATTGATATCATTAAAAACCCTTTTAATGAATCCTTCTTTTTGCCTGATTTTATCATAATTGATAATTGAGATGACCACATCATTACTCATAGTGTTGCCTTTCCATTTTTGAATCCCCTTTCTTTTGGCTCCAATATTGGCAAGACAATCAACAACCTGATTGGTGTCCCGATAATTATGAGATATGTGGAACACCTCAAAGGATTGGACTATAGATTTAATTTTGAGAATGATATGCTCTATAGTCTAGGAAGGGGGGTTGATATCTTTAATGTTATTTATAATATTTAAAGATTCACCTTCGAGCCAGACTCTTTTGAATCCCAATTCTTCCACCAATAGGATAGTGTTGAGGGCAGCCAAGGCCTCTGCTCTATGATTAGACTGAATTCCCAAGGGGATTGATATGGCACCTAAACAGTTACCAAAGCTATCTCTGATGATACCCCCACCCCCAGAGACACCCGGGTTGCCTTTGGAGGCCCCATAAAAATTAGCTTTAACCCAGCCATTAGGAGGAGCAATCCAGACAGATGATTCTCTTTGGGAGAAATCTTGAGACTTGTGAAGAGGAAAATTCCAAGTAGAGCATAATTCTTGTAGAGATATGTTTATGCACCCTGGTAAATTAAGAAAAGAGACATTCTTTGGTAAAGAGAAGTGTGATTATTTATTGCAATAGATTATTTGGTTGATGACTTATGTCCCCAAATTTCTTGGTTTCTTAATCTTATTGGGAAAGGTATGTGGTGGTTGTAGAGCATCTTGTGGAATTTTTTGTTTCATGGAATCATTTGAATTTAGAATTTTGTACTTTGTGACCTTGTGCATCTACCTTGTATTGAGATAAATGATACCATTATGATAGTTGAGAGTATCCATCACTTGTATGATGTTGAGATTTATGCCATACCCTTGTGAGTTGGATGGTGTCATATTTTTTTATCCATTTGATGACTCTAGATGCGAATGGTGTATACCCCATTTGTGGGAAGTGTCTTTATGGTTGTTGGCCTATCATCCCTTGATACATTTTTGTTTAAGCCCTCTTGTTTGAGTGTATTAAGCATCCCTTTGAGAGAGTTAGTCTCATGTTCCAACCACGTGTGTGTTTCACCTTGTGGTTGTAATTATCCTCTGATGTGTTGCATACTTGGGGATCTTGCATTGTGCTTTCCACATATATTTTGAGGTTGATTCTAGACCCTCATGTGATTGAGACCCTGCATAATAGAATTATTGCATCACATAGAAAATAATAAGGAAATTTAAATTGCAAAAGAATATTGTTTCTTCTATTAGAATTATATTTATGCATATGATTGAGATCCTTGATGGTTCACTATTTGGTGTGTGTGGGTATGTTCTCTAATGTTTCTAAGACAATGTGTTCCTCGGTAATGTGTGGTAGTTACTCCCTCTTGTGTGACTATTTTTTTTCACAATGTTTCATGAATGTATTTACTGATTGATAATTTATTTTATCTTTTGGTGGATCTTTCCACATGTTGTGTGGACCAACATTGAATTTTGGTATTTCTTATGCTTGGAATAGTCACCCAAACTTCTTTATCTATCTATTTGTGACATTAATCACATTTTATTTATTGTTGAAATGGGATAATTTTTGGAATTTTCTATTGGAGTTGATAATTCCCCCATTTGGGTTTTTTCCTCTTTGTTTCGTGGTGACTATTCCAAATGTTTTCTATTGCTGTCGAGTTTTGTATTTTGTGACTCTATTATGTTCAATGTGGACATTTGATAGTATGTACATGGGAGAAAATCAAGGAGAATATACTTTATTTTGCTTGTAAAGTAATTTTAAATATGTGAAATAGAATGCCTTCTTGTTTAAAATTATGAGAAAATCAGTTTTGTACATGAAAAGAAACACAAGTTGAGAATGAAGCATATGCATATTAGCATTAATGGGATTAAGAATGTACAAAGTTGTAAGTCCTCTTTTGTAAAATGTATATGGATGTATTGTGCAATTATTGGTAGATGTGAACCATGTTAGATGAGATTATAGTTGCATGAACCTTATGTACATTGTTAAAAATAAATGGTTGTTTACATATAACCTCATTTTGTGCATTAATTAAATCATGGTATAAATACTATTTCTGTTTAATGTCAATGCATATCTTATGTAGTATTGGTTGAGATTAAATTCTTGCATTGGTTTCTAGTTTGTATTCTCATCTAAATTCTTGTTTTCTCTCATGATGTGATTTGGAGACCTCAAGAATTTGTCTTCTTAGCTTGTTTATTCTAGATAGTTGGGTGTGACTTAGTTCACCTATGAGTTTGGATCCATGATGTGGGTCTTGATGAACATGTATTGTTGATGTTCTTTCCTCTTTTAGAGTGATTGTGGAGGTTTTGGATGCACCTCTATATGTGTATTGTTCCCAGTGAGTGTTCACTAGGGTTGTCTGGGTTCTCCCATCTCTTCTTGGACTGCCATAGTGTGAGAATAGAGAGTCTCCCTTCCTTATCTATATTTCCTTATGATGAGATTCCATGTTGGAGATCAGGTTTCTAGAGGATTGTTGGTGGTGTGGTATTCCTACTTTGGGCTAGAAGGAGACAATATTTTTTTGCGTATCTTACCATCCTAATATTTGGTATGGATTTGAGTGTAAGATGATAGTCTCCATTGGGATTTATTACCACCTTGTTTAAGGTGAGATCATAGTCTAGTTTGGTTATGAGATCCTAGTGTCTGACGATAGTTGAGCTATCAATATCATAGAAATCATGTTGCTCCTATGATTGATGTTTGTTTGTGCTTGAGTATTCCTTTCAAGTGGACTAAATGCACTAGTGAGACTCTATTATATGAATTCTCTTGGTTTTGAGAGAAAACCTTGTACCTTTGTATCTCTTGGTACCCCTGAGGTGGATGTATTATCCCTTAGAGAAGTAAAATTTTGGGTAGAGAATATTTTCTTTTTCTAATTCTTGGATGAGTTAGTGAGACTCTCGTTGGGTTTAAGAATGCTCTAGATGAGCATGGTGGTTCTTTTCATCATTTTGGGATTATCTTTCCCCATGTTCTTGAGTTGTTGAATTGGGAGTTCTCAGTGCTTTGATCTTGGAGGGTAATATTTTATAGTAGATGCCTCATGATGAGGTAGAGTGGCTTGCATGATTCCTCTTTTAGTAGAGATCATGACTAGATGTGTCTTTCCTAGCATGTATTGTGTTCCTTGTGAAGAAAATTGAGAGTTTGTTGATGCTCTTGTTGTGTGTGTGTGTGATCCTTTAAGCAGTTGTGGGGCTGGCTGGTAAGGAATCGGTGTTACTTGGCCAGACTTGTGGAGGATTTGTATGGGTATTCTCTCTTTTGGATTTATTTTTGATACCACACTTGGTGCACTTGTTGGTTTGACTTGCAGGCTTCTAGGAGTAAGCCTAGTATTCGGGGGGATGATGTAGTTCCTCTCCCATTTTCTTTCTGCATGACATCCTGATGAATGTGTCCTTGATCTTCTCTCTCATTTTTGTGATCATGTTGGACCCGTTTGAGGTTGTTCTTTCAAGGTGATCTAATTTATGTCATTGCATCAGGAAGTTGTTTATGCTTTACACCTAGTTGTGAGGACCATTGTGTTGTGACTAGTTGTATACTTGAGTTGTGATGCCTTGCTTTAGATTTCAAATGCTTGTTGGTTCTCCTATGTAGTTGGTTGAGTTGATCTTGTGATGTAATGATTATTCCTGTGTTATGATTTTATATTAGCATTGCAAGATGCATCCAGTTCAATAGATTCTTGTATTCATTCTAAGATTGTTGCTGGGGTTATGACTGACATTTTCCTTGTTTGGATTTTAATGTGATTTGACAGTGTCACTGAGGTTTGTGCAAGTGGCTATCAGATTTTGAATGTATCACAATTTTGTTCCATGAGTACCCTTGAGATGTTGTTTGGTGGTTACCCTGTATGATGTATTTGATTACCACAATTTATTTTAATTATCGCAGTATTTATGATTCATCTGTTAGATCATGCTATTTTAGTATTTTGATCATATCTACATGATGATGCCTCATGAATTTATCTAGTTTATTTTGTATATGGGACAATTGATTTATGATTATTGTGATGATGTTACTGGATTCATGGGTTATATTATGCCTTATGCCCTTGGATATCTTAGTTGCTTACTCTCACTGATTGATGTTATATTGTTGGAAAATGATTTATTTAAATGCAATGTTAATTTAATTATGTGATGTGCATTTCTTTACTGCACCACTACTATGCATTTTTACCTTTGTGGCAGTACGAAGTGATATGAAGTTATAGTTACCCCCTTTGTGAGGTCCACATGATGGTGTCATTATCCTTCACTGTTTGATCATTTAATGTTTGTGCTTCGACTATTTATACTGTGAGCATCTACACTTGATATTTTCTTGTTTCAGTGAACAAGTACCACGAACATTCATCCTGAGATTGCATGATTTGATTGTGTGCCTATGTCCTTAGTAGTAGCACATGAGATAGTAACTTTGGCTTTGCATACTGAGCCAATGTCGTCCCTGTATGGATGATGTACCCATGTTATATTATTATTCGCTCTAGTTCATGTTGGTACATCTGGATTCATATTGCATTTGTGATTAGACCCATGAGCATGTATGTGCATTTAGAGCTCCGCAGTTGTCACAAAAGGTTTTAATGTTGATTTTTAACGTTTAGGGGAATTTTAATATTTATTTTAATTACTGGCTAATTGGTTGTAGTTGGATTCCAGTTATTCGGAATGAATTTTATTTAATTTGGAAAAATTGAATAGTTTATTTCATTATTTAAATATTGTATTCGAAAGTCATTTTGGGGAAAAGTGCTTTATATTTTATTAGTGAGTTTTGTTTACTCACTTTTCAATTGTGTTTTTGGTGAAAATGAGATTTTGCTCCAAAATGCTTTAGGGAAATTCAATTTTATTTTCATTGTAATCATTTCTCTCGAAGAATTTTTGTGGGTAGAAGCTCATTAGAATTGTGCCACAATTGCTCCCGTTCTTATGGAGTCATTTATGATTCAGTAGTTTCTTCTTATTTTTCTTCCCTTTCTTGGTTTTTACCATTTGTTTGAGGTAGGACATCTCACTATTTTTTATTTACTTCTTTTAATCAAATGAAATAAATTGAAATAGGACCGTGGGATGAGAATTAACATTCCCACACATTTGTGTTTGTTTTCTCTACCCAGTTGGGTAGGTGTGAGTATTTTATGCTTTGTCTATTTGACTTTTAGGGTCTTAGCATAGTTATGCTAGCAAATTTCCGTAAGTACCTGGAAGTAGCATTTTATTTGAGAAATGTGTTGTTAGGTGGATTTAGACCAATGGGTTTTGATTTCATTGAATTCTTAGATGTTTGAATTTTGAGCATTTTTGGGTTTTCTTTGTTTTGTGTGCCATCTAGAACATGTATGCCACCATATTTGGTATGATTGACCTATTGGAGGTTGTATTACTCCAGATTTGTAGTAGGATTTTGGAAGCAAAATGTGTTGAAGTCATTCTAGTTATTTTCTCTCGCAATCCAAACTTGCCCTTTTGATATCTAAAAGCTAATTTTTGCACTATCAAATTTTACCAAAATTGGGTATTTTCATGCCTTTGAGCTCCTCAATTGACTTTGGGATGTGAGATATATCTTGGAAAATTTATGGATGTTTGTATCCTATATATATATGTCAGACATTCTTGGGATCCATGCTCTTGGTGATGAGGCCAATAGAGCGTGGTTGTGCATAACCTTCTTGCCGTGGGTTCTTGGCTTTTATGATTTCTTTGGTTTTGATTTGGTTTGTTGATGTCGATGTTTGAAACCGCATCCTTGAGTATAGTGGAGCTATACCTTTTTGATGGGAACTTGAGAGAATTGTACTCTTAGATTGTGACTGATTGAGTGTTTCTCATATTTTGATATAAACTTGATTTTGAGCCTTTGGTGTTCTTGGTTATTATTATTGGTTTTGCCCTTATATTGGCATATTCTATGCTTTAGGTGGATCTTGCATGTGATATGTGGATGTAGGGGTTTTGATACCACATCCAGGCATGTAGTTGAGCTATGCTCCTATGCCGAGGTTCAATTAACCCATGCTCTTGGTGTTGAGACCAATAAAGTTTACAATGTTTCTTTATGGTTTTATGACTATGAGTCTTTTATGACTTTTTCCTTATTGCTTTAGTTGTGATGCATTTTTATTTATGACTCATTGTATAAGGAGATGAGCCTAGTGTTTGGGTAGTAGTGTGGGGTGGCCCCTTACGTGGGTCTCAACCTGGAACAGACTGACACAAGACACGTGAAGGAGTTTCATAATAAGTGATAACAAAATAAATTAACTTGGGGTGAAAGAAATTATAAAAATAAAAGATAATTTATATGACTACCTCGCCTCTTGAGGGATTCTCCTGGAGGCAAGTCTGTATCTGTCCATCTAAGGGTGTTGACTTGAGATACATAACAATGTATGCCGATGTATAGACATTGACCTGAGACTCAATGTTACTTTGGATACAGAGAGTCAAGTAAAGACACTCCACCTTGAGTCCCTACACTGTAGCCATGTTAGCACTGAGTACCCTAATTATATTGTGATGATGTGGATTTATGGTTGTACTTGGATGTTGACCCACATGTTGAGTGTCCTCCATGTATAGTTATATTTTGTATTTGTGTATTGCATTAGATCACATATCGAGTGTTCTCCATGTATTATTGCATTTTATACTTATATTATATTGGACCCTTGTGATGTCCTATGAGATTATACATTTTCCTGGCATGTGTGATAGCCATTCCTTGCTTGCGTGTATGCCTTATGTTTGCGGTCGAGTTACTATCTCTGCGAGCATGATTGGGTGGACCTGAGGGTTCCATGTGGTATGGTGGCATTTTATTACTATACCACTGTTGGGGACCAGTGTACATGGAAAAAATTACCCTAACTATAGAGACTTGGAGCTTGAGATCTCACTCCATTTGTTAGAATTTGTATATATATTTATGCATTGATTAAGAACATGATGTTATTGGTTAACCTAGTTTTCTTCATGCTTTTAGTTTATGGTGTATGGATGTAATTGAGTGACCATAACCTCAATGTGTTTTATTTCGATACTCTCCAGTGTGGAGATAGTTTCCTTTTAAATGTATGTTGGAATCAACATAGGACTTGTTGCAATTTTTATGCATTTTGGGCCGAGATTCACCAATTGACGTCTACATAGATCCATGTCTGCGTAGATCAATGTCTCTGTTTGGGGATTAATGTCTTCACCTCTATCGACTGTGAATTTTGCCTCAAAAATTTCACCAGTGGGAATCAACATCTATGCAGATCAACGTTTGCACATGAGCATCAATGTCTCTGCCTGCCTTCGGTGTCTCCACCCAGTTTGGTTTTCAAGAAGTTTTGAGATTTGTGTGTTGTTTGTTTTCTTCTGGGTTGGATTCTTGAGGGTCCTTGGATGTCTTCTGGACTTTGTTTTTGATTTTTTACAGGTGTTGGTCCATTTATTGCTTATGATTATGTGTGTAAATATTTTACCTGTAACTAACCTACAATACAACACTTCAATAATTCGGGGCATCAATTATTAGTATAAAGAAATCACTCAAATCAAACAATTGAAATTGAATTATTGCCTCCTAGACATGAAGATTACTATCTAATTAAGGTTGCTATCAAAATTAGGCATTAGATCAGTAAATGACACTCATGAAATGGAGGATTTTACTTAAATGAATGTAAATTGATATAATTTGATCTAAAATGAATGTAATTAAGTTGAAATGCAAGCTAATTGAATCAAATTATGCATCTACATGATTGATTAAGCTAAGAATTGAGATGAATTTGAGCTAAAATGATGAAATACTAAAACTCTCTCTAGATACAATTTATATGAATTCAAACTAGCATTATGTCTATACAAATGATGGATGGATCCATAATGACTTGATTGAGCTTGATTTTATAGATTCTCTCTTGGAGGGAAAAGTTCAAATTTGAATTGTGTGGTTGAGATTCAATTGTAGATGTGTTGTTGATATTCAAATTTGAGCAATCCATGTCCTTCAATTTGATTGGTTGATGTATTGACTTTTGAAACACGTGGAGAGAATATTAAGACAATTAATTAATTCCATTTAATTAATTTTCTAGCCAAGGTGTTTGCGTCTCATGATTTAATTAATTAGGCTAGGATTAATTAATGAATTAATTCCTTTTTGATGACAAACCTTTGATGTTTGTTTATTTGATGACTGATTTTTGATTGAATTATGTAAGTAAATTGATTAAATTCACTCACACAATGATTTGATTTGATATCTTGATTAGGATTTCTTCTTGATTAAGATCCAGGGTAATTCAATTGAGATTTAGGCCTTTTGTTAGACTAGACCAATTTTAGATGATTGCATTTGCCCCTTTTTGAATCGACACATGATCAACACATTGATTCAAAGAACGTCTAATGTTTGATGTTGATAAGATTTTGATTGAGTGAATAGTTTGATATGAATCCTTATGAAACTAATCACCACTTGATTGATGTTGGATGATAAATTGAGACTAGAATAACCAATTTGATATGAAGCGATGAAATTGATTACCTATCCAATGATGATAATGCTGATGATAAAAAATAACCAAATTGATGTGATGAGATGAAATTGATTATTGTCAGAAAGATTCTGAGAAATTGAATGAATAACTGGTTGATGTGAAGAGATGAAACTAATTACCATAATAAAGATTGATCAAGAACTTGAACAAATAACTAGTTTGATGTAAAGTGATGAAACTGATTACTGTCATAACGACGATCGGGATAATTAAGTTGATATGGGTCCTGGTGAAGTCAATTATTGGATGATGTTCAGATAAGGAGACTATCAATTTTTTGTGGTGAGATGAAATTTATGTGCCCCCAGTGATGTTGAAAATACTGATAAGATCAAGCAATTTGATATGAGACCTGATGAAATTACTCGTTCCAAAATTGATCAATTGGTTTAACGAATTGGGACCACCAACTTGCTATGATACCTGATGAAGTTGATGCCCCTACTGATGAAATTCCATTTTGATATGAAACTTTATTTGAAGACTTGATTTTATTGACAATTTGATGAATAAGAAGATCTGATGCTTATGATCGACTGATTCGATGATTGATGAAGAAGATTTGAAAATGCATTGAAATGTACTAATTTCTGATCAAATGATTATGAAATGGATTTGATAATGCTTCAATTGTTGAAAATTTGATTGATGTGTCAGTTGCGTTGATCATGCCCCCTCGAAAGCAAAATAGAAGAAAATTATGTGGTTAAATGATCAAATGAATAATTAGTCAATTTTGAGAAATTTTGCATTGATTTTTCATTTTGATTCTAAAAAATGTGATGAAAAAGAAGAATACCCTTTTGATTTTTAAGGTTGATTTGATATTGGTTTGATGAAATAAATGACTAAATAATGGGTAAACATGAGCAAAAATAGGTTTAAAAAGGGTTAAAAACCCAAATTTACAATTCATTTTTACTTTTGCCTTGTGGAGATTTGAGAGCTCTCGAGAGAGAAGGTGTCGATTCCCATCGCATCCCATCATTTTGAGCTTATTAGGTGACATCAGAGACCCATGCACTATGAACCACCAATATTTTGTCTTTCCTAAGAATTTAAATCATGCATTCAATGCTTGTATCGTATAAAAAGTAGGTTGAAAACTTATTGTTTTTGTTTTGACATTTATGGTATATTTTGATTCATTTACGATCTTTTTCGTTTCATTTTCTGTTTATTTATTTTATTTATGGTATAAGGTGTTTCATTTGTGGTAAAAACATAATTGTATTGTTTCTTTGTTTAGCGTCAATTTTGTCTTGTTTATTGTCTATAGCATGTCATTTATGGTAAAATGCCATTTTCTATCCATACCCTTTCATTTCCCATTGCATTGTTTTATTTACAGGAAATAGTTTTGCGTCTTCGGGGTGTTGTTTTGTTTACGAGAGATCCTATCATATTTCCCATAGAATATTGCATTTATGGGATAAATTGTTGTATTTCCTAGAGTTCCTTCATTTTTTGTAACTGTTCCTTCATTCGGAGACAGTGAGCATGTGTTTTTTCTTGTATTTGCAATTTTTTCAAGATGATGTCAACTTTGATTTCCTTCTAAGTCATTTTTCTGTGACTGTTGATCATGTTTAGCCTGTCTGCTAACTGATGTCTACTCCTTTTTCTTATTTTACAACGTGATATTGGCATTATTATTTTTTGCAGTCAGTACCCTCGAGTATTAAGTTTGATTGGCTTCTTGACTGATGATGAGAGTAGAGTTATTTTTCACTCTGGCCTCTTCCATCTGCTTGATATACCCAAGTACCAGGTTGATCAATGGTTGTTGACTAATCTTTCTGAGAGATGACACTCAGAGAACAACACCTTCCACCTTCCCGCCAGTGATATTATGGTGACACTAGAGGATGTCTACATGATTCTCCATTTTCTAGTTGTGGGAGATATTGTATACTATGATCAGACTGGTCAACAGGGTATTGCTATAGCTAATTGAGTAATTGATGATTCTTACATTGATAGGAAGACTATCTTGTTCGAGGATATGGAGGCCCATTATGTTGCGCTTCTTTCTATGCTTTCTGGATTGATTGGTAGTTTCCTGGTTCCAAACCAAAGTGCTTATGGGTTTTCTTTTGGTTCAAGTCAGTTATTGGAGGACTAACTGTATAGACCTTAAAACATTGCATGGGGATCTTGTTTACTTGCACACTTATATCATGAGCTCCATTAGGTAGTATACAAGGATAATCAAAGCATGTATTTAGTTGTTATAGTGTTACAGATCTGGGCCAGGGAGAACATCCTAGTGAAGAGACCAGTTGTTGCATGGGTGCAAGAGGTAGATGAGCCATATATTTACATTTATGGTGGTGACATGGTACAACCTCGATTGGGATGACTGGAGTATTGGTGTCATGTACTGGATGATATGATTGTTGTAGTTTAGCATCCTTATTTGGATTGTGAGGAGAGGCAAGAGGATAGGATGGAGATCCCCTATGTATTCACAGGTCAATTAATGATTGGTCACACTCACTATATTATGGAGTAGTTTATTGTGACCTGAGTGCTCAAACAATATGGTAGAGTATAGGTTGCACCGAAAGGTATGGCCGCATATGCGAGGACTAGATATGATGAGGTGTAGTGGGATCCCAGATTACGTTATGAGTCAACTATAGAGGAGTATCATGATCTTGTGGAAGTGCCTTTGGATTATGCCATGGAGGTTACAGATGCTGGGATGACACACACCTATGCATAGTACTTTTCATAGTACACCTTTCTGAGATTGACAACTCTAGAGGAGGTTTTACCTGCATTGGATGATGGGGATGAGGATGATGGGGAAATAGACAAAGACAAAGATGGAGATGGAGGAGCCAAGAGGAGGGTGAGAGGTTGCAGATGTATATTTTTGATTAGGAGAGATGGAGGGAGAGGTGATAGGGGAAATGATGGAGATAGAGATGGTGGTGGCAGAGGCAAGGGTGGTAGGTTAGGTTTTGTGGGTGGTAGTGGAGGTAGTGGAGTGAGATTGAGAGTCAGTCCTCGAATAGATCCTAGTGGATAGGGAAGGACATGTATATCTTTACAGGTTCCAATTCCTCCCTGTCGAGGACCATATATGACTCTAGGATATATTTATAGACAACCACAGGCTCTTAGTGGATAAGAACCATCAGTAGTTCCTCTGAGATAGGCTCCAATTGTGCAGAGAGGTACAGATGATGCTGCCACTATTACCAGATTACAACAGGAGAGAGCCCAATTGAGGACACAAATATGACCACAGAGAGGGATGGAGCTCAGGGGGAGGCAACCTTGCAACATAGTAGAGCATCATAATATCATGTATCATACTTTATAGTTGTTCTAGAACCTGTTGCGAGGGTACCTCCTTATTCTTAGGCAGTAGTGCAACCACATAGTGTAGTCCTAGTGTCGACAAAATTAGATGCACCTCCACCTAACAAATGATGTCTAGATGCAGGAAGTCATGCCTGATTTACCATTTTGTATCTCTTTTTGATGTTCTCCAAAGACATTTTTTGTACCTTGATGTATAGATTCCTGATATATGATAGACTGATGATGTACTTTATTGACATGTGATGACTGATATAGGATTATATTCTCCATTTTGATCTCATTGTGCCTTTATACACTGATATATGAGATGCAATTATATCTAATGCATATGTGATCCTTATGTGATTATTTTTATGATGCAGTTATGATGCTCTCTATCTGTAATGATCATGATGTTCATGCTTTTTTTCATTAATGACATGTATGCAGTTGGACATGCGATGTATGCATTTACTTTGATATTATGGTAATGATATAAATGAGATGTTTTGTGCATGTGATCTTTATTATGTATATGATGTACTTTCTTGGTGTGAAATGATAAAGTAAATGATGGTGCACTTGAAATTTGATGGAAACCTTATCTTTTGGTTTGTTTCTATGAATATGTAATGCAAAATGTTTATGTTATGATGCATATGAATATGCAATGATGTTGTATCTTTGTTTTATGAAATGCAAATGGTTAGGTCATGATGAATTATTTTTATGCAAGTGAATGCAATGCACAATGGATAAAATTGATATTGAGATGGTACATGCTATGTATTTATGATGCAATTCTACTAACATGTGATGCAGGTATGTTTTTGATGTCAGTGTTATAAGATACTCGATCAGGGTTAGATCAATGATTTCACCAGATTAGATTACAATTCCAATATTGACGTCATCTCCTCTTGATTTTCCTTCACAAAGAGAGTCATGTTTAGCGTAGTCAAAGAAGACAAATGCAACTCTACATGAATGCAACCTATCATGAAAATTTCATGAGTGTCTTTTCATTTATTTTGATCTTTATTAATTATTTTCATCATTGAGCATTTTGTAATGTAGAAGTAGATATGACCGCCACTAGTACACAATTAACCATGATGATACAAAAATCACTTTCTTGTTTTAAATCAAGTACAACCACCACTAATACATAGGTGACTATGGTGATATAAATATTGATTTCACCAGATTCAATATTGTAGTTTGATACAAGCCTCAAGATATGATAAATCATGATGACCAGAGTATTAGTTGCGTAAAATAGACAAGGAATAATCTTACTGACCTCTAGATCTAGGGTACAAATATTAGAATTAAAGGTATGCACAACGTACCACAAGCATTTAGGCTCTTATCATAGACACCTATATTATTTGACCTTTAACTTCATCAGAAAATTATCCCACAAGCAGCAAGATAGAAAACATTATATTCCTTGCTTGGCCTTCTAGGACTTTGACATCCCAAAATGCCCCAGGAAATATGATAGTCATAAATCAATGACATTCCAACAAACAAGGAATGATTTACCCCTTCCATCTAGTACAAATATTTGATATTGTATCAGAGTCTGAGTATTTTTCAACAAGATGTTGATGGGATATATAAAATTTATCATCATAGATATCACAAAATATCTATCTAGTAGACATTGTTGGGATACATCCCATAGGAAACAACAAAGAAAACATCATGCACCCTATCCTTGTTCCTCTAGTATGAAGACATCATAGAGTCACTCAGAAGACATGATAAGAGAAAATTGAATCAACAAATAGTAAATAAAGAAAATTTTTGTGTCGCTTCTTTGTTTCTCTAGTACTATTGAAATCATTGAGTTACTTAGAAGAAACAAACATCAGAATCTAGGACAAGACCATCCATTAGTAGATTGTTGAGAAATATCTTTGGTTGTTGAGTGGTGTTGAGAAACATCATTGTTTTGTTGTTAAAATGATAGACAAACATAGTTCTTGATAGTTCCAATTGTTGTAATTGTTTCTGTTTGAGGTGTTGAAATTCATGTTTTGTCATTGATGTCAACATACATTTCACTTGGATGCATTAGAATTTTCAGTAAGACTAGTTATCAAAGGTACATGCAAAATTGACAGATGTGTATGGAGAGTGTACGATGTGTGAGAGTATGCGAGCATGGATTTGTGTATACCTTATGTCTAAGTTTGCCAAATATAATTTTTTTATTTGCATGTATTATAGTTGTTTTGGTGAAGAATGGTTATAGAGCAATGACAGAGGATTATGACAGAGATGGTCTATGATTTTTTGGGATAGCTTGGATGAAAGAATGGGTCATGGTATGTGAGATTAAGGCTTGATAGAAGATACATGTGGGAGAACATTATTTGTGATTCTTGGGTCACTAGATTCTTGATGATGTCAACTAAAGCGTGTGGACTAGTGAAGACCTATTTGGGGTCGACCATAGAGATGTAATATTCTTAATTATTGGTGAGAATGAATTATGGATCTTGGTGCATAAATTATGATTTGTATTTGTTAAATACTTGTATAAGATACCATGTGTATCTTAGCAAGGGTATATGTAATTGTTTGTGCATTGGGGAAGTCTTAACAGGCCGACCTAATTGCTTATTGTAACTTGTATAAAGGAAAGTAGTGTCTTGATATTTAAGGCATGGATTGTATGTATTGGATGTTGCGATCATGTGGATGTGAGTTCTTCTCAATGTAGAGCAGTGATTATGTTTGAAATGCACTTCAATAGAACTGTATAGGAAAAGTAAGTTTCTATCAGTCAGTTCTCTATTATAAGTATACTTTTATACTTCTCTTTGGAAAGTGGATCCAAAAGGTGGGTTTAACCTTCAGAAGGTGGATTTAACCTTTGGTTTAGGTAGTGTGCTCAGGTAGTGAGCTCATCATTTCATTCAACTCCTAATAGGGTTGAGAAGACTCCTAATAGTGACTTGCACTGGATGTAATAATCATCTCCTAATAAGGCTAGATCTCCTAACAAGGATACAATATTTCAAGTGCATTATTTGTGGGTGCTAATTCCCATCAAGGTTTTTGCCTTAACAAGGTTTTCCTCAACAAAAATATTTTTGTTATGGTGTTGTTCTTGAAGTGTTAAGATTTGTATTAAGTAATTAGTTTAAAGTGTGAATTTTAAATATTTTGCATACAACTGATTCACCCTCCTCTCAGTTGTATTATTCCTAACATCGATTTGTGATGAGATCATTAAAAACTTTCCCCTGGTCGAAGACAATAAGACATCTTATTAGTGGTGTTGAACAATTACCGTTGTTAAGGTGGTGTTGATGAAACATCATTTTACATGGTGTTGATTAAATACCATTAAGTTTCCCCCAACAATGATTGACTAACCTAAGGATAAGACATAACAGTACTCTAAGACATAGTTTTAGGACGTATGACCAACTGATATGTTCAAGGATGCAAAAGCATTAGCAGATATGTACAAGCAACAAAGCTGATGTAAGTGAGATGTTTAAAGTGATTTATTGATAGATGAAGTGACTGATTACAAGTAGTGTCTGATTGCTAGGTTTTCACCACTGGGATTTTATTGCTATTTTTTGTTACCAAGGCGCTTGTTTACAAGGTTTTCAATGAGACACTTTTCTTATTTTTTGATTTTTTTGTACTTTTTATCTTTTTAATTTTTTTTGTTAGTATCAAGGCGCCTTTTTCTAGGATTTCACCAAGAATACTCTTTTTAGGAGTTTTTCTGATGTTTTTGCTATTCTTTAGGATCATTTTTCATTATTTTTATTTTTTTGAGGATCAATATATGTTGTTTTTGGATTTTCTCAAGAGCAATTTCCACTGTTTTTATTTTTTTGGATCAAGATATGCTATTTTTGGATTTTATCAAGACCAATTTCTACTATTTTTTGGTTTTTTTAGGATCAATATATGTTGTTTTTGGATTTTCTCCGCATCAATTTCTACTGTACAAACCTTTGACTTCAGAATGTCATATATAGAATTTATTCAAGTGGACTATGTTGATTGGATCTAGAAGTATATCTCCTTCTAGTGTCGACAGTTGATAAGATCCAGAGCCAAATGCTTCTATGACGACGAAGGCTCCTAGCCAGTTGGGTTCAAATTTTCCCTTATGTTCTCTATGTTGTTGATTTTTAGGTTTCTCTCTTAATAAAAGATCTCCAACATAAAATTATTGATGATGTACTTTCTTGTTGTAACCTCTACACATCCACTTCTAATAAACTCTCAAATGATCAATCGCCTCTTGTTCGTGCTGATCTAAAAGTTCTAGTTCTTGAATTCTTGATATTTTGTATTCTTCATTTGTTACAAGCCCTCTTAATGATACCCTTAGAGATGGAATTTATAATTTGATAGGTAAGACTACCTCTAATCCATAGACAAGAGTGAAAGGAATTTCCCCCGTTGGCATTTTGATGCTAGTCCTATTGGTCTACATTGTCAGATTCAACTACAACTGCCAATCTTTTCCTGAATTTTTTGACCATTTTGTGTAATATTTTAAAGATTTTCTTGTTTGAAGATTCAACTTGTCTATTACCTTGTGAATAGTATATCAAGGAATAATTCTATTTGATTATGAAATTTTCACATAATTCATCTATATCCTTGTTTTTAAATTTCCCCCAACTGCCTATCATAATTGAAGATGGGATTCTATACCTATAGGTGTAGTTAAGGATGAACATAGACACTTATTTGCCAATCACCTTAATCAAAGGAAAAAATTCAACGGAATTTGTAAAGTACTCCGTGGCGGTGATAATGAAATTGTGTTCATTGGATGATGAAGAATATATTTGACCAATTAGATTAAAGGCACACTATTGAAATGAACAATGTGTAATGAACGGTAATAACTCCCTTGCTCGAGCGTGAACAAAGTTGCCATGCAGATAAAACTTCTTACAAGACTTAGCATATTTAATTGCTTCTTTTTCTATGTTATACTAGTAGAACTCAACTCTCAGGAGTTTTTTAGCTAATGAAAGACCATTCAAATGAGATCCAAAAATACCTACATGGACTTCTTGTAATGCAGTTTTAGATTCTTCTCATTATAAAAATATAAGTAAAATATCATATAGACCATGCCTATATAGATCATTAGCTATGATTACATAACACGATGTGATGTAGATCAGGTGTTTCTTTTCATTTTTGGATAGGTTATCAGGGATAATCTAATGTTTCAAATAATAATAAAGCTAACTATATCAGGATGAATCACAACCTATGATTTGGGATACTAAGTGGGAATCAGGTGAACCATAGGTGGAATAGGACAATTATTCCACTAGGAAGTGATACAAGAATTTTTATTCTTAAATATAGAGTAATGAGGCTAGAGTAGCCATGACATCAGCCGCTTTGTTCCCTGCTATAGGAATTTGTTGAAAAGTGATGAATAAAAATTACTTCAAATCATCAATCATCTTCTTGTAGAGAATAATTTTTTCATCTTTACTCTAATATTAGTCATTCATTTTATTTACAATCAGCTAATAATCTCCATAGATATGTAGTTCCACAATCTTCCATTAAATCACCATTTCTAGCGCATTCACTAAAGCATCATATTCTGTGATATCATTAGTACATGCAAATAACAACTTGTATGCTTTAGGAATTGTGTATCCTTGAGGTGTTATGAAAAGAATACCATCTCTTGACCCCTTTTGGGTGAATGACCCATGAAATAATATTATCTAGGGATACTCTATTCAGTGTAAGATTGCTTCATCCAGAAACTCTATATGCATAATTTTATCATCTTAAAGTGGTGACTCCGCCAATTGGTCAGATATTACCTATCCTTTAATATATTTTATAGACATATATTTAATGTATAAATCACTTAGTATCATCACCCACTTAGCTAACTTACCAGTTAATGTTTCTTTAGTCAACAGATATTTCAACGGATCAATATTTTCTATTATCTTTATTGAATATGTATAATTTTTTGTAATGTGAACACGACTGCTAAGAAATATTTCTCAATAATGGTATAGTTGATCTCATAAGAGAAAAGTGTCTTGGTGATGTAATATATCTCTATTTCTTTCCCTGTCTCATCTTGTTGTTCTAGTAGAGCTCCCAATGATGTGGCAGTTTTTGATATGTATAGTAATAAGGTTTTCCATGAATAGGAGCCATTATTATGGGTGGAGTTTCCAGACACTCTTTAATATGTTTGAAGCTCTTTTCACATGTCTCATCCCACTTGAAAGTGACTTCTTTATGCAATTTTTTTGTGAATTATTGTGCCTTGTCAGCTAGCTGAGAAATTAATCATTTAATTGATTGAAGATTCTCTCATAATATCCTCATTTGACTAATATTATTTGGAGGCTGCATTTCCATGATTGCTTGTACCTTCCCTATATATACTTCAATGCTTTTATCTGAGACAGTAAATCCTAAGAGTTTCTTGGATGTTACTCCAAATGCATATTTATTTGGATTGAGTCTTATTTTGAATTGTTGATCCATTCTATCATTTCTTCCCAAATCTGCTAGGTGAGTTCTCCTATTAACTGATTTTTCCAATGTGTTATCCACATAATACTCCATATTCTTGTGCATCATGTCAAGGAATATGGTAGTCATTTCTCATTGATAAGTTCCCCCAGTGTTTTTGAGTCCAAATGGCATGACATTCCAAAAAAACATGCCCCAAGTGCATGTGAATGCTATCTTTTCTTGATCTTCAGTCAATATCTTGATCTGATTGTAGCCTAAGAAGCCATCCATTGGAGATTACATTGCATATCTGACACTAAGACCCACGATCATATCAATGTTGGGAAGCGGGAATTTTTCCTTAGGACAAGCTCTATTGAGATCTTGAAAATCAGTGCAGACTCTGACTAATTTATCAGGTTTTGATACACGAACGATATTGAAAATCGATTCTACATATGCTATAGTTGGGCATTCTAAGAAGTGTTTTAGCATCCCATCAAAGTCACGAGCTACATTGATAAGTTTGGATATAGATCTCTTTTGTCTCATTGACATATCTTTTTGGTGGGATTTGAATATCTATGAAGTGGATTTTTATTTCATCGAAGTGCCCACTCTCATCGATAAGGCCCCTTTTAGTAAAACTTGTGCTTGTTTCATCAATGATAGTTTTTTATGGTGCGATAGAGGTTTGGATCAATTATTTAATTAATCAAATCAGTTATAAGGGATTTTTATTACAAAAAATTCTATTTTGGGCCAAAGGCAAATGTATTCATTCACCAAAGAGGTTTTTACCAACTACAATTTTGTAATAAATGAAGAGCAGGGTATATTGAACTCTTGGCTACTTTCTTCCAAGCATATCAAATCTCAGAGAAGTTTTCTTTTGCATGCTATCTGAGCATTAATTCTATACCTTTATCCAAATATAAGAGGCATTTTCATAAGGACATGAAGAATTTTATTGCCATAGTTATTGCTTTTGGTTGTAGAGAGGACATTCTCAACTGTAGGGGAATTTATGTGGCCTCTCTCTATCAGTTGTAGATTTAATGATTTACAAAGAGATCATATATCTTTTCTTTTGATTTGATTTTATCCATCTTGTACTTAAACCTAGTTAGGGTTTATTCCTTTATATGTAATCAAAGTTATGCCTGAGCTATAAAGGAAAGTTTGTACATATTTTAAGGGATCTTTCTTTGTTTTTTTTGCAGAATTATTTTCTATAATGTTAACTAGCCTTTGCTTTCTTTAATATATTTCTGTCACCTATTTAAAATCCAAATATATTGTGTAATATTTTCCTTATTATTTGGATGCATTTCATTACCTTCCCAATTATATGATTGTGTTGATTTTCTTGATTAATCATGCTTGTGAATCTTTAGGTTTCCTAAATTGTCTATTTAAGTCCTACGTTTCATACTATTCTAGGAGTTGATCAAATATAGATAGTAGTGTTGTATTTTTTATTTTAATTTGGGTCTAAGGGATTACGTAGGAAGAATGAGATCAAATATTTTAGTCTTGGTGTATCACCCCTTTCCCTTTCTGCATATTCTTCTCCCCTTTCTCTCAAAATATAAGTTTAGGTGCATACTGATTGGGAGGAAGCCAACCTTCTCCAGAGACTCAACCTCATATTTCAAGTCCCACACTTGGAGGTTATTTCCATGTTTCAAAAGGTTTTTTACGTCATTCACACTCACCTAAGAAAGGGTGTAAAATTTTGTGACAACAATTTTTGGCACGCCGGCTGGGACTACATTCAAGCTTACAAGAAGAAGCCTACTGGTTCCTGATTAAACAAAGGATTTCAAGTTCTATGCGGAGGAAACAATGCTACTCTTAGCATTCTTGCCTTAAAGAGGCTCAAATTCAAGCACTTAGAGACTCCACCTTTACATCTTAGTTCTTAGACTAGATTGCTACAATTCATGCCCAATATTCAAGAAAGGGCATCTTCTAGAGGTAATTTTTAGTTTGTCAGACTCTCATTTTCAACTTATAGAAGAAGAAGAAATATACTTTCTCTATCACTAGTTAGGTTTTTAGAAGCATCACCTACACCATCTAGATATATTTCTACCTCTCCTATGATAAGAACACAACCTAGGTTACCATATTTTCATTTGTATAGATCATTATTCCATATGGATATCCCTAGAAATCAGATTTTTTCCACTTTTAATGGTTTTAGCCCTCTTATTTTGACTCAAAGACATGACATACCAGTGGAAACACTTAAGAGTTTTCTAGACTTCACTGGTGAAACTTCCATTTCCACAATAGAACACATATAAGAAGTTTCAAATATCTGTAATATCCTCGGTATTACAGAGGATGATGTTGTTGTCATACTTCTAGCTTCATCATTAAATATAAAAGCCTTGCAGTGGTATGCAAGATTACCTCATAACTCCATCCACAATTGGGATGAGTTAGGTGAAAGGTTGTGCAAACATTTTGAGGATACAAGTGATCATCTATCACTCTTTGGGAAACTTACCACAATTAGAATAACACCGCATGAATTCATGATAGATTTTAAAAGACATGAGATAGAATTTCCACTTTAGTGAAGCCTTCTCCTGGTAATGCCTTCTTGTATTACCTCAGAGATTTTAATAGTGACATTTTTACTACATTGAAAACAATGGATGGATATACTTTACTAGCTACATATGACGTAGCTATAAGGGAAAATAATAACCTAATTCAAGGAAGGAAGTTACCTCCAAGGCCTCCAATGCCTTAATTTCCAAAGATTCATATACATAAACTGATGCAGGAGCACCTAGGTAAGGCTAGATGGTAACCTAGGACTCCTAGTTATATTTTGTCTTGTACTGGTCTTAGCCAAGCCACTATTGAAATAATAGGACTAGATAGGTCCTAGGGTTTATTGATTTGGTTAAAAGACCAAACTAGATCATTTGATGTTTAGGAAGTAATGATTTGTCCAAATTAGGTAAGTGTTCCAAGATGGTGGAACCATGAATTTGACTCTTATTAGAGTCTAGGAGAGCTATTTTGTGGTCTAATAGGAATAATAGTGCAGTTGGATAAGCTTCATAGTGTGTTGACCAAGTTTGAGTTCAAGAATACAAAAGTTGTAAAAGTTGTCAATGTTGTCATTGACAACATTGACAACATTTCTTGCAATTATGCATCTTCAAGAAATTGCATGCATAACTGTAAGAAATAGTTGGATTTGTGTCATGGTCAGCTATATAAGGCCACTCCCGACCTGTGTGTGGGGTTGGATGAAGTTTGGAAGTCAGTGTATGGACTGTGTAATTGAAAATTTAGTTATAGTTGAGCATTTTATACACATTTAGGGTTTTAATGGATTGAATTCCGCACTATGATTTGTGCATGATGAAGCTTATGTAATTAATTGATTTTTCATGTGATTAGTTAGTGTGTTTGTTTTCATTTCATTATTTTTGTAAATACTTTTGTTGTGCACTGTCATTGGTCTTAACTAGTCAGTTTTTGCAAATGGGGTCATAACTCATCATTCCACCATTGCACTTGTATGGGATCTTGGAATGGGTGAGGTGACTCCTTGTACTATATGTGTGGAGAATTTTTGGCCCTAGAAGTCTTTTTTTTTTCTAATTTTGTGGTGATGCCCTAGGCGAGCCAGAGATGCATGGCTAGGGATCACAGTGAGTTGCAAAGGCATTATGAAGGATTGAAAGATTTGGTTGCTTCAATCAGAGAATGTGGAGAGGAAGATATGTGTATGGATAAGCCCCATGTACAAGGAAAAGCTTTGAGGAGGATTTCTTCATGGTGTAAGATCTAAAACTTAAGATTGGTCCCAGAAAATAGTGAAACCCTTATTTTTAGGCATGTTTGTAACAACCCACTGTACGAACAGTTTGAGGAAGTAAAAAATAGTAAATCTTAAGGGTTTTCCAAAAGTGTGTTGGTATCTGGAATTTTATTTTGATCTTGTTAAGAATTTTTTGAATTTATATGCAGAAAGGTGCCTAATTAGGCCTAATGCTTGTAGCCCTGTTTTAGTGAGTTTTGAGTAAGTTCTTGAACTCGGTTAGGGTATCATTGAAAAATATGCTATTAGACATTGTAAGGGATTAAATTGATTTTCTAGAACCCATACTCTCCATTTGGTGGTGAGTTTTGATCAAATTGGATCACTTAGTGAAGGAGATGCTAGAAGACCTCCATGGGGCAAATTAATGGTTGAATGATTTCTTTGATGGTGTAGACAAGTTGAATTTGGTGAAGGATTGGAGAAGGGAATACTTGAGAGTTAGGGTTAATAAAGAAACATAATAGGATAGAGAAGTGTCCTATAGTAGACGCTAGGAGAAGATAGGGTTTTGGAGCAAGACTTGTATTAGAGAAATCAGATTGGTATTAGAGAAAGTTAAAGATTTGGGATTTGGTGTATGTCTCTAAATACTGGTGAATTAGTAGGGGAGATCAGTATAGTGACTAATGTAGAGTTAGCTAAGGAGGTGGGTAAGAAAAAGGAGAAAGATAGACTCCTTGAAGAGGCCCTAGAAGATATGAGAATCAAACTACAAGAAGTAGTTGATGCCACAGATAAAGGCAAGAAGGCGAAAGTAGTGATAGAGGCAAAAAGATTGCTGAGGAAGATAGCATCCCTGAACCAGACCCTCCTTTGAATGAAGAACCATTCTTGAAGGCCATAAAAGAATTAGGAGGAAAGGCATTAGAAGGAGTACCACTATTTAGTGGAAATATGGATATAGAAGCAATGATGGAGTGGATTGAAGGGGTGTGTTATGCCCTGCATCCCCGTCCCTACATTTTGTGTGCAAAATGTTGGGTCCCCCTTTTTTTCTTTTGTTTTGCTTTTTGTTGCGGTTTTGCCTTATCGTTCTTTTCCTTTTGATTTCTTTCTCTGGGGTTTTCTTCCCCAGAGTGTGTCATTTCCTTGGTTTTCTTTTCCCCTCCGGGATCCCGGATCCCGGAGGTTGCCTTTTTGTTGGAAGCTTGATTCCGGACTCTGGGATTATTTGTTATGATGTTCCTAGGTTTTAGGAATATCATCGTAAGGAATCCCCGGGCCCGGAGTCCGGGTGTTTTGCCTAACCTAAAATTTCCAGAGTGTGGAGGATTACTTTTTACCGCGGGTATAAATAAGACTCACCTGTCATTTTCACACTTACCGCAATTAAAATCTTTGAAGCACTTAGAGCGAAATAGGGCAATTTTCAAAGTAATTAGCAGAACAGTTACAGAGAGATTTGTGATAATCAAAGCTTAACAGCTTGTACTGTTCTCAGACGTACACTAGTGCTCCGTGGTGGTGATCTTCACTTTATAACCATGTCTGAAGCATCCGCCTCATCTCCTCTTAGAAGTCCGGAGTTTCCATCCACAACCAAGACCAGGGCAGTGGAAAAGTCTAAGATAGAGAAGGCCCTGGCAAAGCTCCCCCTCACCATGAAGTATATGCAGGGTGAGGAGATTGTGGGCTCAAAAATTGAGTCTCAGGTGAAATTTATGACCGACCCCAGTGTCGAAACTTGGGCAGAAATGCAGGCTCTAGTGAAGATAATGCATATACAGCGATAGGCTGGAGATACAATTGCGACTAACGTTGGAGGTTCCAAAATTCTTTGGGCAGCTTGCTTCCCACGCTCCGTGTAGTCTCCAGAGCTTGTTCTTACTCTGGCGGCCCACTATAACTCTTCTATCCGGGCCGTCATGTTAGCACCAGCAGAACCGTCGGGATTCCCCACTCCACTGGTGTCCCTTGACCTAGTTACTTTCCAAGCAGGCCTGGGAATCCCGCAATTTGAGAGATCCTCGGTACTCACAAGGACAGATGCCTTGAAACAATTCAACCAACTGGAGGATGCCGCCCGGGTGTACTTGAACACTCACTGGCTGAAGGTCCCGAAGAGGGATCCAAAAAGAATGAAGATAGATATCCCCCGCTCCGAATTTAAGGAAAGCATCCAAATGGGGATGATTGCAT